>JAVQJS010001121.1:0-26851 GCA_036024795.1 Galaxias rostratus | reverse complement strand
TGCAACAATACAACACTCACAAGTACTCGCTTTCACAAGGCTCAAATGACAGTAGTTTCAAAAAGTGTGACGGCATGTAGAAGTTGAGGCATACCAGTGAGTGACAAGGCAGTTTGACGTGAAAATGAAATGTTTGTGGTGTAGACCCTACAGGCAGCAACTCACAAGTCTGAGTCCCAAAAATGATCCCCGAACAAATGCACACCGCGATTTTTTTCAAATTATCTCGGAAGTCTCCCGAAATTGTACAGCAAGTCGCATAATACCTTAGACTTATAAAACTGTGGAGAGAGACCAAAGGGGAAAAAAAAAAAACACAAAACGGCTATCAGTAAAAATGACCAAGGTTACACTAACCCTAAACCCGACCCCAACACAATTAATACCATTAACATTCTTATAGATAAATGGCAATAATAAATTAATCCAAATGTACATGATTCAAATGTAAAGTTGCTCGCTACAACATAGATACAATCAACTGTTCAACAATAAAGTACACATTAACAAGACCATACATTATTAAATGATCATGTTGCATTACGGTCATCATCACCTTCATCCACTTATCCGAGGACGGGTCGCGGAGGCAGCAGTTTCAGCAGGGCTTCCCAAACTTCCCTTTCCCGGGCCACATTAACCAGCTGTGACTGGGGGATTTTAAGGCATTCCCAGGCCAGCGTTGAGATATAATCCCTCCACCTGGTCCTAGGTCTTCCCCTCAGCCTCCGCCCAGCTGGAGGTACCTGGAACACTTCCCTAGAGAGGCGACCAGTTGGCATTCTTACTAGATGCCCGAACTACCTCAACTGGCTCCTTTCTAAGCAAAGAAGCAGCGGCTCTACTCCGAGTCCCTCACGGATGACTGAACTTCCCACCCTATCCCTAAGAGAGATGCCAGCTACTCTCCGGAGGAAACTCATTTCCGCCGCTTGCATCCGTGATCTCGTTCTTTCGGTCATGACCCACCCTTCATGACCATAGGCGAGAGTAGGAACGAAGATAGACCGGTAGATTGAGAGCTTTGCCTTCTGGCTTAGCTCTCTCTTCGTCACAACGGTGCGCTAAAGCGACTGCAAAACCGCTCTCATTGCTCCAATTCTCCAGCCTATCCCTCGCTCCATTTTTCCCCTCACTCGAGAACAAGACCCTGAGATACTTGAACTCCTTCACTTGGGGTTAAGACTCATTCCCTACCTGGAGTAGACAGTCCATAAGTTTCCTGCTGAGAACCATGGCCTCAGATTTGGAGGTACTGATTCTCATCCCAGCCGCTTCACACTCGGCTGCGAACCGATCCAATGAGTGCAACAGGTCGCAGACCGGTGATGCCATCAGAACTACATCATCTGCAAAAAGCAGTGATGCAATTCTCAGCCCACCAATCTGCAGCCCCCCGCCCCCGCGGCTACGCCTTGAAATCCTGTCCATGAATATCACAAACAGGATAGGTGACAAAGCGCAGCCTTGGAGGAGGCCAACCCTCACCGGAAACGAGTCCGACTTACTGCCGAGAACCCGGACACAGCTCTCGCTTTGAGAGTACAGAGATTGGATGGCCCTGAGAAGTGACCCCCTCACCCCATACTCTCGCAGCACCTCCCACAGTATCTCCCGGGAAACCCGGTCATACACCTTCTCCAAATCCACAAAACACGTGTAGACTGGATAGGCATACTCCCAGGCCCCCTCAAAGATCCTTGCGAGAGTAAAAAGCTGGTCCGTTGTAAATTAGAAACTTAAGAAAAGAAAAGCAATACTTTTTATAGCTTTATCGTAACAGAACACCCTCTTTGATCCATACTCAAGACATAAAAAATAAGTTGTCAACTATACCCCTCACACAGACCTAAAGTGATGCTACAGTCCCTGACAAAATTCTTGTCACTTATCCATTTTGCAGAAAAAACAGATTATAACTTAACTTCTAATAAGTCCGTTGGTTTTAGAAAGGGCTCATATGAAAGATAAAACCCTCCCAAATAATGTATAATATGTGAATATAAATATGCTTCAGTTAAGAAAGATTGATCATTTACTGAACACAGAAAGGTCAGATTTTGGCAAGACAAAGTTTTTGTTGCCTACAGAGAGTAATGTGAAAATTTAACAAATAATTTACTTCAAATAGTAATAGATAGAAGATAGAAAAATATCAGTGAATTAAGTAGTGGTGCTGTGAGATACATATTTAATATCTTGTATGACTTCCATGAGCTTGAAGGACTGCATCCGTGCGGTTCAGCAATTACTAATCCAATTTATTGAGGAAGTCATCAGGAATAGCAAAGAAAGCAGTCCTATATGCCTCCCAAAGTTCATCAAGATTCTTTGGTTTTGTCGTCCATGCTTCCTCTTTCATGTTTGGTGGCCGCGGTGGCCTGTCTTGGAGCACCTTGATCTTCTTTGCCTTGAGGAACTTTGATGTAGAGATGAAAGTATGCGATGGAGCTCCATTCTTCTGCAAAATGTGACCCCTTTTATGGTTGGGAATGTAAGAGGTAGCGAAAACCTTCTTGTTATTTCATGCAATTGATAACCAAATAGCCTGCTAAAAGGGTGGGTGCTGGAAAAGTGGTAGAAGGTGGATTTCTCAGATGAATCTTTGATTGAATTATATCACAGCCATCAAAAATATTGCAGGAGACCTAATGGAGCCCGCATGGATCCGAGATTCACTAAGAAAACAGTTTAGTTTGGTTGCGAAATAATCATGGTCTGGGGTCACATCCAGTATAGGGGTGTGCGAGAGATTTAAAGGGTGGAAGACAATATCAAGGCAATATAATATAAAATATCAAGAGGTATTAGCTACCTCTTACATTTGCAACATGGTTTGCTGATAATGGGATAATGGATGCCACAACTGACTGTCTGATCGTACATTAGGCCGGATTCTATCACTGGCCTATCTCCGTGATTTACCATGGTTTACTATATTACATGGTCGACATCGGTGGCTCTTCCAGTACTACAACAGGGACCACAGCTATTACGTACTATCATTGCCACTACCACACTTTCTTACTTCTCTCCCATACCTCTCCTTCTCCACTGTCCTGTTCCAACTTCTCATTTTCCTGGTTCTCTCCCTCATCCCATAACTGCTTTCCCTTGCCAGACATTATTTTCTACTCATCTCTCCTTAGTGCTGTTCTGTATCTACAATAAACAAAATCTATCCAAAAAGTCCCTTATTTACTGTTTTTATCAATTTGTCTTGGATAGAACTTTCATTACTAGCAGTCTGTGTGATTTATATTTTTAAATAGGCCAAGAAAGATATATCATTTGAATGTAAAGAACATTTCAGCATTTAGAAACAAGGTAATTGTTCGCATATAGAACAAAATATGAATATAAAAACAACACGGATTGTTCTAATGTCACAGTTCAAAAGACGAGTTGTGGTTAGAACAGAAAATGTGACTAGCCTTAAGTATGGGCTTCATCCTTCATCCTATGGTATGTGTGGATTTGTGGAAAAAGTTGAGCTTGAAGATCTTTAGCCTAGGTGTATGTCACCCTTAGGCCTCAACTGTACTTTGGTACCTGATGCTCCCAACTCCAGTATTCCTCGAAGAAAACGTAACTGTGTTGAGATTTAAATTATGATACAAAATACACTATACTTGAGCATAGTAATAGATTATTTCAAAATTAACAATTGTTAAACGCTAAACGGCCTCACAGCTTCCAATATAAGTATGGTCTGCAGAGGTTATTTGATTTGGCAGTAATAACAGAAAACAAGAAATTTAGCTGAAAGGTGTTTTATTTTTCTTTATACAAAAAAAAACATTGTTAGTTTCTGATTTCTACTTTTGTCTGATGTACCGAGAAACGTGCCTTGGTCAAGCTGTCTCTATATTTTAATTTAGGAAGGTGTGTTATGAAATCGAACTGACAAGTGTTACGCGAACCGTTCATCATGACACTACACACTCACGTACAGTAGGCGGCGGAATGCACATGTATGGTTTTGCGAGCCGCCATAAACCTAACAGAAGAAGAACATCAGAGGGTCTGAACTTGCACAGCGCATATGTCCTCTTAATGATCTTCTAGCACATGTACTGTGGCTAAAACTTTTTGACGCAAAATTTTCTGTGACCGACTTATACCTAATTAGCTAATGACGATGTCTACATACTGAACTTTGAACTTGCCATCTGTGTTTGATGCAACCCTTTCTGAATTTCAAGATCGCTTACGAGCTCGAGTTATACGATCGGATGAAAGTTGCTGGCAGTGGCTCACAGCTGAAGGATGGTTCCACTGGCGGGTAAAGAATTTTTGGGTCGAATATCATTTTATTGGAAACCTCTGTTCCAGGGCAGGTTTCTGATTTTGACCAACACGGTCAGTGGCGGTTTCATGTTGTCTCTTGGAGACCTTCTGCAGCAAACCCGTGAAAAAAAGAAAGATCCTGAAAAAACCCGTGACTGGAGACGCACAGGTAAGCAAATTAGCAAGCGTACTTTCATAGTTGTAGACAGGTAGGGGATCATGCGCCAATTGACTAAATTGTTCATTCAGCCATTTCCGTTGGCAGATTTAACACTTTGATAGGGATACACCGATCGTGAAATTCCGGCCCACGCCGATATTTAAAATAACAATTTCGCCGATAGCTAATCCCCTCTTGTGCCAAGGTTACAACAATGTTCTGTTATGTTGGAATTATCATATGCAATTTATGTTTCGTAAATGCCGACATTGAAACTTGTTTCCAGTGTAAACGTGGGGGAGGTAATGATTATATACTGTAGGTGAATTTCTAGGTGTCAGGGAAGGGTGTAAAATGCAAGTCTTGCCTGATAAGTGTGTGGGTCTGTGTTGAGGCACCGAGGAATTTATTTCATTGCAAATTCTGGCAATTAATCACTGTTATTCTACCACATATTTTACAAGCTTGGATGAGTAAGTGCAACAAATCCTGCAATAAAAAAGTAGGCACGTCTGCACATGCTCCTGTCCTGTTGCCCGGCATTTGTCAACATCTTTCCGCTTTCTGGACATTGTTGTTACGAATTCATTCATCCCCCTCAAAGAAGTATAGGCAAAAACATCATTTTGTATCGGGTCTTTAAGTTGCTCACTGCTAAACTTTGTTTGCTACTGGGTAACATCCAGCTTAGAGGCAATATAGACACACCTGGGACCATTGTTCCAGTTAATGTACATTCAGATAGGGAACCAGTAAACCACAGGAATTGGAAGCTGTGCAATTAATACACTACATTGCAGCGTTAGGAATGTCAAAACCCCCTGTGTGAGATGCATTACAGAAACTGACAAGAATCACAGGATTTCCTTTTTTCATGATGGGAGAACTGTTAAGGAGTATGATCAACATTTCATGTTTTTTGTCTGTGTTTTGCTATTAAAACGTAATAAATTCCACGGCTATTTGGATTACTATGGTAATATCATATTTTACAGCAAAAAATGGTTCGGGTATCACATTCTTTTTGCCCCGATTTTACTGAATCTTGGAATATGTGCTTCTTGAGTGCATTGCAAATCCGCCATCAGAAATAACTGCAATATTTCATACATTCCCTAGGTATCAGAGGGTTAACCAGTCGCTAACTTGTAGTTAAATTAATGAGTTTGCTACATAACGTTTTGTCCTGACTATAAGCTGTACGATACGAATATATTTGAAATAGATATTGTTAATACAAATTGTTGTAAAAATTTGCTTTTGAAACAAAGCATTACTCATAAGTTCAAAGACCATATGGTGGAAAAATAGCTTCCTAGAGGTCCCTGTCTAAACTCTAGGCTGAACATCGTATTTGAGCTTTGACATGTTTTTAACTTTGCTACATCTGTTTCTGATTCTGAAAAGCAAGGCTAGTATTCCATTGAGGTGGATATAAGACAACAGACTTTATTGTTACACATCATTGCTCTTTCAGAAAGTGATCCTTTTGCAAACAAGCTTTTCCCTTGCAGTGGACTTTTAGTCTCAAAACAAGGCTTTATCCCTATACAGGAAACAGGCCCCTAGTATTGTTAATTTTCTGTAAATTACTATTAGACTAATAGTATTTGAATTCCTGACGGATTGTTAGCTTTGTGATAAGTCATTAGACCTTATTTACGGGGTTTTCCACAAGATACGTAGTAGCCAGCCAGCCGTTGAAGGTAGCCCACTACACGAATCCCCCCTTTTTTGTAATACCAGTATTTAAATATTTTATTCATTGTACACCACAATTAACAATATACAATACAGTAATTTTTTGGTATAACACTGTTGTTTGATTTTGAAAAGCTAAACAACGACTGCCTGTTTTGTGTAAAATGCAGTAGTGGTATACAATGAAACATTTGACAATGGGTGAACTATCCCAGTAGTCCTAAATGTACATGCATAGAAAGCAGCAATTTGTCAATAAAAATATGGAACTAAGTATCTGGCTGGACTTAATTGTGTAGTTGGCTGTTTGTCCTGCCTTAGGCGCTTGTGGAAAGCGTTGTATTTACTTTGTTTATTTATTGACACCTTGACTTTTTTATTGAGTCTTTAAATTAAAAAATAAACCTATGCAAATTGTCTAATGATCAATGTCCAAATTAACAAATTTCGCTTTCATTGGGTGACAATAGACAACTTTTTGAAATTCCATTCCAGGTTTTTCTTGTTATCTTGCTGTTGCAGAAACTTGTTCATATGACCAGCCCATGACTGTGGAATTGCCTGCCTTTATACTGTACTTCAAACTTAATGAGTATATGGAATACTTAAGCCAAAATCTAGAATACAAAATGTTCCCAGATTAAAATCATCTTAGTATGCTCATAATATTACAATGATTTAGCAGATGTTAGATCCAAGTGGGCTTGGTAAGTCAGGCAGATAAAATGAGTGCATCCCTAGATAAAAGGTAATAGCTGAGACTGAAGTATTGGAAGATACCAAAATCCACTCACTTCTTTGACACAATTACGTTCTTGTTTTCTTAACCTTAGTCACATTGGGAAATGACTCGCAAGTGACATTTTGGGCCAACGGGATTGTTTGCGTTAGCAGTGTACTTGCGACTAGTAGATAAAACGCATTTTTAGCTTTCTAGCCTTTCTGTGCGTGCTCTCTCCCTCAGCACGACTGCGTATGTGTAATTGTGTTTTTGCTTCAATACACAGACAAGATAGTTTGCTAACAGTATTTGATGAGATAAAGCAGAGATTCTGTCCCCCATCCCTTCTTACAACTTGATATGAACAGTGTGTTTGATGCAAGAGAAGTAAAACGTTTTTTGTGTCTTTTTTGCAACGTCCAGTGAATGTCAGGCATGACAATTGTGCCAGGTCACCTGCCAGTTGTGCCTGTTGCCAGCGCTCTGGTTTTCTGTTCTTCTTTGTGTGTTTGTAAGTGGCAACCAATTGGTTAAGCCCTTTGAGTCCTAAGTAAAACACCAAAAGTAATGGTTAATTGAATTTTGTATCAGCTTTGCTCTGACTGCCATGAATTAATAAAAAACAGGTGCGGTCGCAGCTGGGAACGTTTTGAATAAATAATGGATTTTAGTATGTTCAGCCATACATCCATTAGCTGTTAGGAGCCACAATTTCTATGGGTCAAATGGCGGTATCCATGAAGTCTTCAAAGCCATGTTTCCAGACTAGGAGCTTGTGAAAACATTCACATGTGGAAACGACAATGACTTTCTCCCATCCCATCATTCCACTGTTTCACTTGTGTTAACTGAGTGATCCCGACTCTTACTTTAAAATGACATTAGATGCAATCCTTTTGACAGCAAGGATTGCTATGTTTTGTGCCCTAATCACAAGGTCACAAGTTCCTTCTCAGTTTATTATCTGCAGCTGTTAGATAAATCGGCAGAAAGAAGTTCTTATCAATTAAACAAGTCGTTGCAGGATTTTTTCCAGAGCATCGCCTGTTATGATTTACTGACTTGTTTGCTAACGTTTTCTGGAACACAATTTCTCAATTATTAATAATTACCAGTTGGCCTTGACCATCAATGTGGAGTACCCCGTCTGTAAGGTTTTCAACATCCCGGGGGAGGTTGGGGTCAATGGTTCCATGTTGAGAATGTCTGAAGGCTATCAGTGCTTGTCGTGGCAGCAACCAAAGTACTCACTAGTGGACACCAGCGGTGAAGGAAGCCTTTCGGGTACCGGGCGGCCCAAAGAGAGGCTGCTTCAGTAGCCGAAGAAGCAGAAACCCGGGTGTGGGAGGAGTTCGGGGAGGCTGTGGAGAAGGACTTTCGGTTGCCCTCAAGGAATATCTAGCTTATCGATGTCTAAGAAAGGGAAAGCAGGGATTTTACCAGGCTCTTAGCAGTTCTTCTCCCCTACTTAACTCAAACTGGGGATATCATCATGTGGTGGAACCCTTTGAGGAACTTCTTAACCCTGCTGACATCCTTTTTAGAGGAGGCAGAGTTTGAAGACCTGGGGGGTCTCAGCAATATATATCCCCAGCAGAGGTCACTGAGGTAGTTGGGAAGCTCCACAGGGGCAAGACGCCGGGTTTGATGAGATATGCTGAAGGTTCTCAAAATTGTTGTTTTCGGTGTCGCGTGGAGATCAAGGAAAGTGTTATTGGAATGGCATTATGGGGAGGTGGATTCCATTTAAAAAAAAAAGGAATCGGAGGGTGTGCTCCAATTTTCAGGGTATCACACCTTTCGGTGTGTCAGCCAAGGCAGAGACTTTCGGTCCCCATATAACCAGAGTAAGAGATTTGTTCAAAAACTCGGCACAAAGACAAATACATTCTCAGTGGGTGTTGGACATCGCCAGGGCTAATAATAAGGGCTACCCCTTGTCACCAGTTTTGTGATATCTTGATGGACAGAATCTCAAGGCGAAGCCGGAGGGAGGAATGTGTTCCGTTTGGGGACCTCACAATTGCTTCTCTGCTTTTCGCAGATGATGTAGTTCTGTTGGATTTTTCAAATTGTGACCTTCAACATGCACTGGAGCAGTTTGCAGCTAAGTGTGAAGAGGCCGGGATGAGTCACAACTTTCAGTTCTAAAGCCAAGTGCTCTCTCCAGGTTGGGAATGAGTTGCTGCCTCAAGTGAGGGAGTTAAAGTTTCTCGGGTTCTTGTTCAGTAGTGAGGAAAAAATTTGAGTTTGACATGCGGATTGGTCTTGCATCAGTAGGAATGCGGGCTTTGTACCGGTCCGTTGTTGTGAAGGAGCTGTGCTGAAAGGCGAAAATCGCAATTTAACAGGTGGTCTACAATCCAATCCTCACCTATGTCTATGAACTTTGAGTAGTGACCAAAAGATTAAGATCGTGAGTGCCGTCATCCAAAACGTGTTTCCTCCATAGGGTGGCTGGGCTGAGCTTTAGGGATAGGGTAAAGAACTCTGCCATCCGGCACAAGCTCCAAGTAGAGCTGCTGCTTCTTTGCGTCGACAGGAGCCAGATAAATGATACGGGCATCTGATAAGCATACCTCCTGGGCGCCTCCCGTTGTAGGTTTTCTGGGCATAGCCTACTTTCCTTTCTTTGATCTAGCAATGTATTGTAATCCTATCCTTTGCCCAAGGAAATTTTCCTCCCTGATCTTGTTTATTTCAATGTCATTCGTTTACGACAACCCTGTAATTTGCTGCTTGATGTTCTGCCTTGCTCCAGGTAAACAAATTGGGCAGAGCGGATTAGACTCTGCAGCCATAAACCGTTAGGGGCAAATGTTTGTGACGTGTGACAGTGACACAAGTTTTGTTTAGCTGTTTACACACACATATATTCAGGAAACAATTATATAATCAATATATACTTAAAGTGCGGATTCAGCTGCAATTTGAGAGTATTGACATCCAAATTGGAGCAAGGGTTTAGGAATTACAGCTCCTTAATCCGTAGCCACCTCTTTCTAGGGACCAAATGTGATTGGACAATTGACTCAGAAGGCTTCATAAAAAAACAAGGCTGCATGGGCTCTTCCCTCATTAATCTGTCATCAATTAAGCAGTTGAAAGGTCTAGAATTGATTTCAGGTGTGACGTTTGCATTTGGATGTTGTTGCTGTGAACTCACAACATGCGGTCAATGGAGTTCTGAATGGAGGTGAAACAGACCATCCCGAGGCTGAAAAAAATAGAAGTAATCCATCAGACTGAGCAGAAATGTTAGGAGTGGCCAAATCAACAGTTTGGTACATTCTGAAAAAAATAGTGCACTGGTGAGCTTTGGAACTCAAAAAGGCTTGGACGTCCACCGAAAACAACAGTGGTGGATGATCGCAGAATTCTTCCCATGGTGAAGAAAAACCCTTTCACAACATACACGCAAGTTAAGAACACTTTCCAGGAAGTAGGTGAATCAGTATCTAAGTTTACCATAAAGAGAAGAGGACTTCATTAGAGTAATTACAAAGGATTCACCACAAGGTGCCAACCATTAATCAGCCTCAAAAATAGGAAGGCCAGAATTGACTCAGCCAAAAAAACTCCTGAAGAAGCCAACCCAGTTCTGGAACAGCATTCTTTGGACAGATGAGACTAAGATCAACCTGTACCAGAATGATGGGGAAAAGATAATTTGGAGAAAAATTGCAACAGCTTATGATCCAAGGCACACCACATCTTCGGTAAAACATGGTGGAGGCAGTATGATGCCATGGCTTCCAATGGCACGGGGTCACTTGTGTTTATTGATGATGTGACATAAAACAGAAGCAGTTGGATGAATCCTGATGTGTATAGGGATATACTTTTTGCTCAGATTCAGCCAAATGCAGCAAAGTTGATAGAACGGCCCTTCACAGTACATGCAAGTTTTTTAAAGCAAAGAAGTGGAATATCCTGTAATGGCAATCACCAGATTTCGACACAATGAAGCATGCATTTCACTTGCTCAAACATAACTTAAGACAAAGACTCACAAACAAGCAACAATTGAAGACGGCTGCATTAAAGGTCTGGCAAAGCATCACAAAGGAGGCAACCCAGTGTTCAGTGATGTCCATGGGTTCCAGACTTCAGGCAGTCATTGCCTGCAAAGGATTTTCAACAACATTTTAAGAAGTAACATTTTTATTTATAATTTATTTATATTTTAGTTAGGGGTTATGTTTAATTGTCCAATCACTTTTGAGCCCCTGAAACGAGGAGCGTTTGTTTAAAAATAGCTAAAATTCCTACATAATTAATCATCATCATTCAATTTTTGTTCAACCCCTTGATCTAGACCTTGAAGTCTGCACTTAACTCAAATCCAATGTGGTGGCATGCAGAGCCCAAATCATTAAGATTGTGTCGCTATCCAAATATTTCTGGGCCTTTTGTGAAATTTAATAAAATTCTGAAGCCACGGTGGCAATAATAATGTTTTTCAAGAATATTAGCATATTACGTGTGCAGGATTGTGTTGAGCGCGCAGCTAGTTTACAATAAGGCTAGGTGCTGAAAATTACAAGTCTGATAAGATAAACGCATAGTTATTGTGAAGGGACTTGTTGCTGAGTTAGAACAGCACCACAGGGGCGGTAATGGACTTCAGTGTGTGTGAAATATTCCCGCACTGGGCTCTTTTTAATTTGTTTTGTTGTTCAGCCGCTCAATCTCATTACTTTGTAGTTAACCTTCCGGATACACATCAACAGTTGAATTGTACACTGTGAATCAAATAAGATTTAAAATTAAATGAATTAGTTTTAAACTATCAATCAGAAATTCTTAATGATCAATAATCCATAATCGATAAGTCATTGACAACCCTTGAAATGACCAGCCATCCCATAAAACCGGCTCATCTCGCATCATGTGGTGGGAGCTGGGAAAGCACTTAAAGCGTCCACTGTAGCTTCCAACAGTAGCCATCCCAGATTTGCTCTTGGCAAGATACACCCAAGGACATGGCCGCAAACTTTTGAAACACAGCAAGATGAGAAGACCAGTCAGGAGTATAAACTGTACAGGTGGAACATTTTCTAGCATAATTCTCATGATACTCTAAAATGTAACGGGAGAGTTTTACTTGCCAAAAACCATGAATACTAAAGGAATTAGTTAATCGTACCAAAGTCAGAGATATCTTCTGTAGAGGAGTCAGGGGAGGGGCACTTAAATGCTAGTAACCTTGAAAAAAGGTCCAATTCAGTAGTTCAATAATGAGCAGATCCAATAAAGTGTACACAGTCACCCAGCCTAGGTGGAGGATGTGAATCTGGCATTTTTACATAAGTTTATTAAAGTTTCTACAAAATCAAATGTGGAGTCGGTGTTGGGTGATAGAAGGAAAAAGGTTATGAACTCAAGCTGTGGGTTGCAAAGTTGTTTTTTTTTGTTTTTTTTTTGCACTTACATTGTGTGGCTATGAAGGGTGGCATAGTCCAGATCAATATCATGTCATGCTTAGACTTTTTTTTTACCCCGATTTTCATTTGGTTGATTACAAAGCGATGGAAACCTAATATTGTTTTTTTTATACGATATATTATGTAAAATAGTTAACTTTTTTCCATTTTGTTTTCTGAGTATTCATTGTGATATAAGAAAATAAACAGTATTTTTAACAATGTCTTTCAATTTCCTCTGTTGTGCTGCCACACTATTTTAGAATTGTATTATACTGTAGTTGCAATTACACTGCTCTGCAGAGTCCGTCCACTAAACGCAAATTAATGGTCATCTACTCCATCCACTTTGCTCAACTCTAACAAGACAGGACATAAATCTGCCAAGCAAATATTGTCGCGATCTGATCAAATAAGACAATCAAATACACAACAGAACAAGTACACCTTTCTCCTCATGAAAAGGATTAATCTACGGTACCATGGAACGAGAAAAAGGGATATTGTTAAGTTAGATTTTACACTTGAGTAGACATTCACAATCTGTTTTCTATTGATGCTCATGGCCAACTGATTAGTATTAATAATTGGGAAATAATGTTCTATCTAACGTCAGCAGGGCTGACAGGCAAGTCTTCCCTATGCCCTAAAGTTTATCTTTCTTGTCTTGTAGAACAAAAGTTGAACATCAGTCTTGGCTTCTAAAATCGATAAAGCTTAGCGTTATTCACTCATTCAGAAATTTAGCCATAAACAAGCAAACGTTCAGGAGACGCTATGCCATGAGCATCAAAATACTACCTCCCGGTGAATTTCCTTATCACAGGTCCTTAGACCGCTTCTTTAAAAAACAAGAAAGGTTATAACAGACGGCAAACTCTTCCACTGAATCAAATAAAAATTGTGCTAGTTGGTCAGAGGTATTATGCATGATTCAACAAACATGATATAAAGTTTGTTTATGTTCTGGTGCCATTTTATTGTTTATTTTTTAATAACCTATTATTCTTTCCAACAGGGCGTATGTTTGCAGTTGGTTGCTCCATGGGACCGGTTTTGCATTACTGGTACACCTGGTTGGACCAAGTATATGTTGGAAAAGCAATTCACACTGTGGGCAAGAAAGTCTTGGTTGATCAACTGATTGCATCACCAATACTAGGGGCATGGTACTTTGTAGGTGAGAAAAAGGATTCTCTCTTTGTTTGTTTTGGTGAACTTGGTATTCAGAAGGATAGGAAGCAGCGATGGGGGGGGTATATATTGTGTATACATTTAATTAGTCAAATGCATTTTCACTTGCCACAACCTAATCGATACTGCCTGAAATCGGCACCAACACAAATGTGATTAAAAATTCCTTTATTGCAGGCATGGGTGTTATGGAGGGTCATCCTTTATCAAGAGGATGGGGGGAGTTCATGGACAATTTTTGGGAATTTTATCAGGTATGAACATATAGCATGAATGTTGCAATACATTTCTGACGTTTGGAGACAATGTTTTGACGCAGGCAGTGACAAATATGATTTACAATGAAGAGATATTTGGAAGGGATTTTTTGCTAAATTTCATTTTTTCAAAGGAGGTGTTCTTTTATATGCTAGAATTTGAACTAGGCATGGTCACAAATACTTGAAATTATGTGGGTATTTCAGTGTACAAAATCAATGTTTTGCATTTTGTTTTGCATTAGCATGACAACTATAAATATCAGAACAACTATCTTCTCTATTCATAACAATTTCTTTGTGCATTTTTTCCACAAATAAGAACTGGGGTTGAACGTGTGTGTATGGGGTCATTTTTGTTGCAATACTATTTGCGAAGCATGTGAAGAGTTGCGTATCTCTATCTCAATTCGTGCATGCGTTGTAAGGTTTGTGGGAGAGGAAAAAAATATCCATTTGTATTCAGATTTGCAAGTGTAGAGTTGTATATGTGTAGACAAATCTGTGAATGCGTGTATAGATATGTGAAGTATTTAGCTGCCAGAGCTGAAAATATAGACAAGCATAGATTACAGCTCACTCGGGCCTCTCAATTGGATGTCTGTTTACATGTGACTTTAGCTACACTTCTGATGTGCATCCATCCGTTATCCGGGGCCGGGTACACTTAGACATGTAACAGCCAATCAATATGTTTAACATAGTGTTGCATAAGACGGTTTTGTAACAGTTTTCGCAAATTAGCGGTAATTTACTTAGTCGTTTCAATTCTTCACTCAGAACAATTTTGCATATGTACACTGAGACCGTCTTGTCACCGGAGGTTACCAACCCGGCTTCGTCGGCCGGAAGTACTCTCCGGCTGCGTCGAGACCGTAAACAAACGCGGGGGACAAGAGGGGGGCTAAGAGCCGCTATCTCTACCCAGCATTTTGCTCGCCAATGTACTGTCCTGGCGGACAAGATGGATGAACAACCACTGCAGATCACCACTCATAAAATAATTATGGACTGTAGCGTCATGATTTTTACGGAAACTTGGCTTAACAGCGGCGTTCCCGAAAGCGCAATTGAGCTACCGCTATCTCTACCCAGCATTTTGCTCGCCAATCTACTGTCCTGGCGGACAAGATGGATGAACAACCACTGTAGATCACCACTCATAAAAGAATTATGGACTGTAGCGTCATGATTTTTACGGAAACTTGGCTTAACAGCGGCGTTCCCAAAAGCGCAATTGAGCTACCTGGGTGCTACATCCTCAGGGTGGACAGAACAGATAATGACTCCGGTAAAACCATAGGTCGGGGATTGTGCATTTATGTCATCTAAACTTGGTGCACAGACAATGCCATTATTGAGAGTCACTGCTCTGCTAACCTAGAACATCTCATGGTTGAGTGCAGACATTTTTATCTGCCCAGTGAGTTTACATCTGCTGTTGTAACTGCAGCATACATTCCCCTTGACGCTAATGCTAAGCTTGCAAGAACTGCAGGCAGCCACTAGCAAACAACAAACTGCACACCTGGAGGCAGCTTTTATTGTTGCGGGAGATTTCAACCACTCCAACCTAAAGACTGTACTCCTCAAATTCCATCAGTATGTCTCCTGCCCTACTAGAGGGGACAAGACCTTAGACCATGTCTACACTAATGTGGCTGAGGCATACAAAGCCATTCCCCTCCCCCACCTAAGAAAGTCTGACCATCTCTCATAGTTCCTATTCCCTAAGTACACACCACTCATCAAACGTGCGAAACCGTCAATTAGAACAGTTAAAGTATGGCCAGAGGGAGCAGACACTGTCCTACAGCACCAGTTTTTACACAGACTGGAGTACGTTTGCCTCTCAGGCCACCCTGGATTCCCACACAGTAATTGATGCCGATGCCTCCTCTGTTTTGGACTGTATCAACACTATCATAAACAGTGTTACCACCCACAAACAGATTACAACATTCCCCAATCAGAAGCCGTGGATGAATAGAGAGGGCCACCTACTGCTGAAGGCACGCAAGGCCGCTTTCAGATCAGGTGATGCGCAGGCCTACAGTTCAGCTAGGGCTAACCTGAAAAGGGGCATCAAGACGGCCAAGCAAAGCCACAATCTTGGGATTGAGGAGCACTTCACCTGCAACTCTGACCCCCAACGCATGTGGCAGGACATCACAGACTACAAACCCACTTACACTTCCCCCCCCAACCAACAACACCTCCTTACCTGATGAGCTTAACTTCTTTGCTCGCTTTAACAGGGACAACCAGGAGGCGGCTATCAAGGCCGTTCTCTCTGCAGACCACCAGCCCCTTACGCTCGCCCCCACCGATGTGTGTGCAGCACTGAGCAGGATCAATGCACGCAAGGCGGCTGGCCCTGATGGCATCCCCAGACGCGTACTCAGGTTCTGTGCTGGGCAGCTGATTGCGGTCCTGACTGACATCTTCAACCTGTCACTGGCCCAAGCAGCTGTCCCCACGTGCCTCAAATCCACCTCCATCGTGCCCATAGCTGAAAAACTCCTCTACAGCGAACATAAATGACTTCCGCCCTGTTGCACTCACCTCCACCATCATGAAGTGCTTCAAGAGGCTGATCCTGGCTCATCTAAAATCCTGCCTACCACCCACACTGGACCCCTTCCAATTCGCCTACCATTAGAACAGGAGTACGGAGGACGCCATCTCCACAGCGCTACAGTCCGCTCTCTCCCACTTGGACAACAACAACACCTATGTAAGAATGGTGTTAATTGACTTTAGTTCAGCATTCAGCACCATCATCCCCTCCAAACTGATCACCAAACTTGGTGACCTTGGTATCAACCCCTCCCCCTGCAACTGGATATTAGACTTCCTAACCAACAGACCTCAGTATGTTAGGTTAGACAACTTCACCACCTCAACCCTCATCCTGAGCACCGGCGTCCCACAAGGCTATGTGCTGAGTCCTCTCCTATACTCCCTCTTCACCCATGACTGCACTCCTGTACATGGTTCCAATACCATTATCAAGTTTGCAGACGGGGCAGCACGGTGGCGCAGTGGTTAGCACCGTTGCCTCACAGTAAGAAGGTCCTGGGTTCGATCCCCACCTGAGGGCCTTTCTGTGTGGAGTTTGCATGTTCTCCCAGTGTTAGCGTGGGTTTCCTCCGGGTACTCCAGTTTCCTCCCACAGTCTAAAAACATGCAGGTGAATTGGTGACTCCAAATTGTCCATAGGTGTGAATGGTTATGTGTCTATGTGTTAGCCCTGCTATGGATTGGCGATCTGTCCAGGGTGTACCCCGCCTCTCGCCCTTAGTCAGCTGGGATAGGCTCCAGCCCCCCGCGACCCTGCATAGGATAAGCGGTTCTGATAATGGATGGATGGAAGTTTGCAGATGACACAGCAGTGGCTTGTCTCATAAATAACTACAACGAGACGACCTACAGGGAGGAGGTCCAGCACCTGGCGATGTGGTGCACCGACAACAACCGAGCCCTCAACACCTAGAAGACCAAGGAGCGCATTCTAGACTTGCAGAAAGACCAAAGGAGGCATGCACACCCCTATCTGCATTGATGGGATGGAGGTTGAGTGTGTCACCAGCTTCAAGTTTCTGGGCTTCCACATCTTAGAGGACCTCAACACTTCCACCCGGGTCAAGAAGGCTCACCAGTGACTCTTCTTTCTGAGGAGACTGAGGAAAGCCCATCTGTCTCCTTAGAACCTGGTGAACTTCTACCTCTGCACAACTGAAAGCATCCTCACCAACTGCATCACAGTTTTGTATGGCAGCTGTTCTGCCTCGGACCGGAAACACTTCAAAGGGTATTGAAGACTGCCCAACGCATCACCAGCACTCCACTCCCAGAAGTTTAGACTGTTCAGCACAAGCGCTGTCTGCGGAAGGCACGCAGCATCGCCAGCGACACCCCTGCCCCAGCCACAGATTGTTTGCCCTTCTTCCCTCTGGGAGGCGCTACAGGAACCTCCGTTCTAGGACCAGCAGGTTCAGGAAAGGCTTTTTCCCCTCAGCTGTCACCTTGTTGAACTCTGTACCCCCCCCCCCCCCGCTCCACCCTAGATACACACCCGACCCCCCACTTCACTCACTCAGCCTACTCCAATGGCTTAACAATTGCTTAATCACTGCTGCACCTTGCTAAAAATATACTTATAACAATCCGCTGTCTATACCGTGTATTCTGTTTATACCACTCCATTGTCTATACTGTTTCTACTGTCTATACGGTTTATACTGTTTATATTGTTTGTCAATCCACTGTTTATTCCTCATGGATTCATATTTATCTATTTTATTCATTTTTATCACTTATTTACATTTTACTGCTTCTTTTGCACTTCTGGTTAGATGCTTAGTGCATTTCGTTGTCTCAGTACATGTACCCTGTGCAATGACAATAAAGTTGAATCTAATCTAATCTAAGTAAGCATTGAATTGGGCTACATCTTAGACAAGGCTGTAATATATTGGCTACATTAGTTGTTACATTTGCCAAGGCTGTAATTCAATGGCAACTGGTGTGCCAAGTTAATTTCTCTTAGATGTTCTAGTTAATTCCAGTTGTAATAGGGATCCACTTAGTTTACATTGTCAAACACAACTATAGTCCTGCGATGGATTGGAGATCTGTCCAGGGTGTACTCTGCCTCTCGCCCAAAGTCAGCTGGGATAGGCTCCAGCCCCCCGTGACCCTGCATAGGATAAGCGGTTTTGATAATGGATGGATGGATGGATGGATGGAAACACAACTATCAAATTACTTCTTGCATTCATATGGAAGCCATAACTGCAAGTTATATGCAATATCAATGAATCCCTCTAAAAACACAATCCAGCTGGACAACAAAATCAGTTTGACCTTTAAAGCCTTGACATTTACCAACTATTACTTGAGGTAAAATTAGATTTCTGTTGATTTGTGAAACATTTACTTTTGTGAAGACAATCAAATTGGAGAAAGGATTATAGTAGTTGGACACATGGCATTTACAACACAATCAGCCAGACTTGTTCAACTTTAAACAATCTACCGACACTTACTAGAGGTCAAATAACATGCTTGCAGATTATTGGAACCTCTACATTATTTGTAAAACACACAAAACATTTCTATTAGGACTACACAAAGCCGGGTGTTTCTGGACAACCATAGCACTTAGAACTGCACGACTTGGATTTCATTTATTGACATACATGACATTAAACACAATGTCTTTTTAGATTTGTGAAACCTCTACATTTGTATGAGTCTGGAACCAAGTAAACAATAAACTACTATGTTAGTACTTCTATTTTGCAGACCCAAATATCAAAAGAATAGGTACAAAATCAATAGGTATGCTATTACTTCATAGAAACTGCAATGTCCAACAGTCTTCAAGGAAGAGAACTCCCCTTTGGTCATCAATGCACTTTGAATACTCAACAAAATGAAAAATGCTCCTCTAACTAAGTGCATAATACATTCATCTCCATGCTTCTACATCGAGCGATCACAGTTGGTTTGTGACAAACAATGTAGTGAATTTATGCCCATGATAAAAGTGCATAATAAAAAAAAAACTTGTTCTTCATAAAAACATCTAAGAAATTAAAGTTTTGCTCCTGTTTTTGATAAGATTTGAAAAATGTAAGTTTACTTTTGGTAGGTCCACACATATCCAATACTCATCCACTCCAATAGGTGTAAATTTGTTTCCTCAACTCCACACAGCTGGCACAAAGCATACAAAATCTCTACATGATAGAATTGGAGGTCAATTTCATTACAGTATTTTTTTTTTCCAATTTATTTCACCGTATCCGAATGTGTTCTAATTTAATAAACAGCTACTGACCAAAGGTTGTCAATCTCTGCTGCCATTTATTTTCTCTGTTGCAATTTCCTGCCTTCATGGCATTGATGGAAAGTGGCTAACTTTCTCAGGCCATCTGTTGAAACAATTTAAATGGTTGTCCCATGAGGTGCACCAAACGTTACCATGCTTTGATAAACCCCAGGTATGGGGACTGTTTAAAAAAATTCATGATTTTCATAACCATTTTTGTAATACAATTTGAATTATTAACTTGCATACATTTCATTTGATGATTGTTTTTACAAAATGCCATCTTATTTATTAGGAATAAACTGGTTTGAGTTTAGCCCCAAATTATTTATCATTAATGCTCTGTAAAGCACCAATTAGGTTGCTAATGTGTGCATACACATTAAAGCTATAAAAATGGCCTTTGATTAGTTGGCTCAAATTTTGCAGCTATCCTATATGAAAATGTACTCATTCCCAATTATGAAAGACCACACAAATAACGCAAGCTTCATCAAATAAATGCCTTAACCTTATCACAAAAACACCACAATTGAGCCATCAGTTTGGACTCGGTGGTTAATTGGTAAGGGGTTTCCATTTCAGCTGAAGCCAGTGTTCAACCCCGTACTGATGGTGTCTCATTTTGAAGTACTGTCTGAATAGAAAAATAAATCAAAAACAAGTCTACTCTTGTAATACACAATTGCCCAACAAAAAAACAGCAAGGAATGTTTTATCAGAATCACTTGGTTGCTTTTGCTGATTCTGGATTCTCTTCCACTCACTGGATCAAACACACTTCTTCTGTGACTGCATTCAGAAACTGAAATGCCGAAATAAAAAGACTTTAAGCTAAAGGGGGGGAAAAAGCTCAAGCAGTGCCATCCACAGCTATTCACAATCATTTTTTGTTACTTGAAGTGATCCAGAAAATGTCCTGTCTTCATATTAAGGATAATTCACATATCTGTACAGAGAGAACCATTGAATGCTCTAAAGTCTTGCCGGCTACTTTGTGTAAAGAACTAAACGAATGAGCGAAACATAACAGCTAACAAACATCAACCAGATTTGAACTGTTGAATGTGTCCTTGCAGAAATGTGTATGGTGTCTGTTTAGGCTTTAACTGAAGACATAAATGTATCACATGGCATCGAAAAATTTGCATTTCTCACTGACTTTCACAATTAATGTAGAGCAGGGGTGTCAAACACCATTGCACAGGCGGCCAAAACTCAAAGCACACTTTAGGTAGCATATATATATTTACATAAATATGAATAAAAACAGGCAGAAATATTATTCTAGAATAAATTAACTTAAACGTTATCTAACTTAAAATACTTTGCTTTCCAAAAAAATATCTCTTGTCAAAATTGTACAAATTTAAAATATGAACATGGTCCAAAAAACTACTCTGAAAATGGAGATGGAAATATAAATAAAATTGTGCTTTAGCAAAAGATAATTATTTAATAAATCAAAACTTTCTGTTTTGAACTTATGCTGTTTTGTCAGAGCTGGATGCTTGGCATCTTTTCTTGGCAACAAGTTTGTTTTTGTTTGGTGCAAGATTCTGTGTTTTGGAGATTCTCAAGACTGACTGCAAGTGTTCATCAGTGGGACGACTCCTGTGTGCTGTTCTGTTAATCTTTATCACTGAGAACAGCTTCACACACACATGTGGTACCAAGCATGCACGAGGTTTGAGCCACATAGACGGAACTGTGGCATTGTTTCAGGAATGGAGCGAATTGTGCAGCTCTTTCAGTTCCATCTGAATCTGTACAGTTTTCACGTCGAAGGCAATTGCGAAAGCAGATCGAAATTCCTTTCTTTTGCTTCAAAGTCTCCAATGCGCCGTAAGAACTTAGTGCGAAGTGCGCTCAGTTTGTCAGGAAAGTACGTCTTAGATTAAATTCCTTAATTACAGCCACATTTCCTCCACAAATAAAGCACACGGGTTTACCGGCAATGTCAATAAACATATTCTCATCCTCCCATCGATTTTGAAAGGCTCTGTTTACAGAATCAACCTTTCTTTTTGCCATTGTTAGGGGCTAGCTTTGACATAACATTGGGGTTGTAAACAGCCTAAAAATATACTTACACAGACCCTTAGGTTACACAGTCGATTGACGCGGAAATGTTCCCATGTAACCTATCGTTGGGCAAGGCATCTGTTGCGCTGCATTATGCAATCTGTAGTTTGTGTGTTATCAGCGCTTCATATCGCTGCTCCGTTAATAACAATAATAAAAAATCTATATAAAGTGATCTCGCGGGCCGAATATAATTTTATGCCGGGCTGGGTGTGGCCCGCGGGCCTTGAGTGTGACACATATGATCTAGAGGCCCTAGAACAGGGGTGTCAAAACTACGGCCCAGGGGATAAATCTGCATTATTTTTAAAAAACAATTAATTTAATGTAATTTTCTTTAAAGTCTGTGGTTCCTATATTGTCCGCTCGGGGCGCAGTGTTTTAGTACGCGCAGACAATATGAGAAGTAAAGAAGTAAAGCAACACTGCGACGGAACTAACACCAAGAGGTGGTGGCCTCGCACCCTCATCAGCGAAATGTCTGTCAAAAAGGAGAAAAGTGGACAGTGTCCGATTTTTCAAGAAAATGGACATGTTCTTATATGTTCACATAGGTGAATGGGAAACCCGTGTGCCTGATGTGCCAGCAGCAAGTTTCGGTGCTTAATGAATACAATCTTTGGCGGCATTTTGAAACTCAGCAAAAAAAATAATTAAAGCTCGGGTTATGGGGAGACTCATATGGCAAGCGTTGACCTCGCTCATTTTCCCTGTTTAAAAGATATGTGCGCAGCAAGCGTTAATTCTGACGCAAAGCGGTACAGAGACCAGATTTCAGGGTTGTTGAGGGAGTTTGAGAAACCATTTCAGGTTTTTAGCAAACTCGAGACAGAATTAGAAGTATTTCGCTTACCATTACCAGTCAGAGCTTCTGGTTTGCCCGTTGACAGGCAACTTGAAATCACTGATTTGCAGTGTGATGTAGAATTGAAGGACCAATTTGCTCCTGTGGGCTTGGACACATTTTAATACCTCCTACCAGGCTATCCTACATTGACAGCACTGGCTGCAATAATGTTGTCCATGTTTGGGACTACCCACCATTGTGAGCAAGTTTTCTCACTAATGAACATTAATAAAACTCAGCTGCGCTCATAGCTCATACATAAGCACTTGCATGAGATCCTGAAAATGTCCTGCTTCTTAGGACATGATGCCTAATATTGATGGACTTGTGCAGGGTAAACATTGCCAAGTTTCAGGGGCAAATACTAAGCAAGACGAGTAAATCCTGTGGAAGTCATTTGTTTGCTCACGTTGAGTCTTTGCAATTTGAAAAATGAGGGGACACAGAGTTAGCAGGCAGGTCTCAACTAGGGAGACAGGCATAGGGTCAAGTAAACATGTCGAACATTATGATTGGGGGATCAGAGCATTGATGAACAATGCATCAACAGGCTTGAAGGTGTTGAGATCGCACTTAGCAGGAAGAGTGATTTTGGTGAATTCAGCCACCAGCGGAATAGCTGGCATGAATGAGGGTTGGAGTTGTTTATAAATAACTTCAATCTTTGATTGAAAAAAATCCAAGAACCTGGTGCGAACTTCTGTAGACTTTAAGAGGGCGGGGTTACCTAGCGGACACAGCAGTTTTTTATTGCGTTAAAAGGTTTTCTAGGATCAGTGTTGCACCTATAGATTAGATCAGAATGATATTTCTGTTTGGCCTGATGGAGTGCATCCTTATATGCTGTGATGTGATATCATAGATTTCTACATGAATGGAGAGGCTCGTCTTTCCAGCTGACAACATTCAGTCTTCATAGAACAAAGGTCGGCTTTGTATATCTGACTTGAGCGGAGCAAGTGTGTCCAGGGTAGGAAAGAACAAGGTTTTATAGTGTAGTAAATCGTCGACAGAGGAGGTCGGAAGCAAGGGGAGGTTTTGCAGTTCGAGTTTGCTAACAAGGGTAGCATTATCCATATTTTTTTATGTTTCTATAGATAAAGGACCTCTGCTCTCGCCTCCTTATGGCTGGTATTTTATCTTCCGAGAATATAGCTATAATAGAATTTAGTAAGGTCAAGGCCAGGCACTTTGAAGAGGTCAGGCCCCATGGAGCACACCAGGTCTAGAATATGGCCTTTATTATGAGTGGAGAATTTAACATGCTAAGTTAGCTTAAAACAATCAAGGAGGGCATGAAATTCCACTGCAAAAGCAGAGCAAAAGAATAAACATGGATGTTAAAGCCTCAATAATAATAAATAAATAAATTGGATGTCCACAGCACAGACACTAGAACGTTCTTCAGTCAGCTCAGAGAGAAACAGAAGATGTTTTTGGAAGCTGATAGGTGAGCACAACTTGCGCCAAATTAAAATACAAGGGCTTAAATTACATTAAGTAAATATATTGAACAAGTTAAGGTCATAGGATCAGTGTAAATGAAATTTAAAGAACCTTCCACCTCATGCATTGTACACCCACCACAATATCCATGGTTTATTGTTTGAATAGAACGTTGAAACATCAAACTGAATTGTTTTTAGGGACCCCTGATGATTACATTAGTCATTTTCTCAACTCGTTTGACATTCTGTTTGATTGTGAAATGAATGCTAATATTGGTATCTGATGAAAAACATAAAATTGATGAAACTATCTTTTTAAGGTTTTTACGGGATATTGTATTCTCATGTATGGTCAAAGGATTTCTAGTATTGAGTTGTGATTCAGTTTTGTAGAATACAGAAAGTTTACACAAAATTATCCAGTAACAACCATCAAGCATCATCCAATGTTGGAGATTTTGGAGAAGGAGTTGAATAGTTTGTGAATGCTAATGATTTATTGAAAAGGAATTCAATATTAAATTACAATATCCTGGAATTTTCCTCAATTTTACACACATTACGCCATAATGACAACACGAAAAAAGCATTTTTGAGATCTTTGTTGATTCACCTTTGGCAACCATTACGGATAAATTTTTTGGGAATATAATGCCACAAGCTTCGCACACACCAAATTTTGGGCAGTTTTGTCCATTCTTCTTTGCGGCACTTATCAAGCTCCTTCAGGTTGGGTGGGAAGCGTCGGTGCACAGCCTTTTCAATTCTTTCCAGAGATGTTCAATCGGATTCAAGTCTGGGCTCTGGTTAAGTCACTAAAAGACCTTCACAGAGTTGCCCTGAAGCCATTTATTTGATATTTTGGCTATGTTTATGGGGTTGATGTCCTGCTTGATGAAGAACCATCACCCTATTCTGAGGTCAAGAGGGCTCTGGAGCAGGTGTTTTGTCCCGGATGTCTGTACATTGCCGCATTCATCTGTTCCTTTATCCTTAGTCTTTCTGTTCCTGGAGCTGAAAAACATCACTAGAGCATGATGCTGCCACTGCCATGCTTTGCTGTAGGGATGGTAATAGTCTGTTGATGAGCGGTGCCTGGTTCTTCCAAACTTGACGCCCGGCATTCACGTCAAATAATTCAATCAGTGTCTCATCAGACCAAATAATTTTGTTTCTGATGGTCTGAGAACACTTCAGGTGCATTTTTGCCAAACTCTCAGATGAGCTGCCATGTGCCTTTTTCCATGAAGTGGCTTACGTCTGGTCACTATACCATACAGGCCTGATTGGTGGATTTCTGCGGGGATGGTTGTCCTTCTGGCAGGTTGTCCTCTTTTCACAGCGAAACGCTGGATCTCCTGACAGAGTGACTGGGGTATTGGGTCACATTCCTTACTAAGGCCCTTCCCCCTACCACTCAGTTTAGATGGTCAGCCAACTCTAAAAAGAGTCCTGGTGGTTCCAATCCACGTTTCTTCAATTTGCAGATGATGAAGGCCACTGTGGTTGTTGGAACTTTCAAAGCAACATTCATTGTTGTGTACCCTACTTCCGCTTTGTGCCTCAAGACAATTTTTTCTCTGAGTTCTACCGACAATTACTTTGACTGCTTGGTTTGTGCTCTGGCTGCACTGTCAACTGGAAGCTTACATAGACTAGGGTGCGCCTGTCCAACTCATGTCCAATCAACTGAATTTACTACAGGTGGACTCCAATTAAACTACTGAATTATGTCAAGGATCAACAGTGGAAACAGGATGCACTAGAGTTCCTTTTTTTTATTTTGCTAAATGGCAGAGGCTGTGAATAATTATGTACATGTGATTTCAAATTTATTCTGAATACCTTTTTTTTTTTTTTACTTTTTCCACATTTGCATGGTGTATTGTGTGTAGAATTTAAGCAAATAAATACATTGAATAGATTTTGGAATAAGGCTGTAACATAACAATATTTAAAAAAGTGAAGCGCTAAGAATACCTCCCAGATGTCCAGTGATGAAGCTCATGTAATTTGTTTTGATATTTAGTTGTTTCACCACATTGTCAACTCCTTATGTAAAAAATTTTATGATTGTTTATAAACAAAGTAATTGGTGTTGCATGCTTCATTTGGATGTTTAGTTATTGTGTTATTACACTTTAATTTAATTTAACTTTTAATTGAATTGCCCAAAGCTGCTTGTACCCTGGAAAAAACCGTTTGTTTTAAACTGTGTTTTTGTGACCTTGTAGGCAGATTGGTGTGTTTGGCCTGCAGCACAGATGATAAATTTCTACTTCCTTTCCCCCAAATTTCGTGTCGTATACGTGAACACCGTTACCCTTGGTTGGGACACTTACCTCTCTTATCTCAAACACAGAGTGAGTAGCTTTTAAATTTGTGTTTTTTAAATGTACATCAACCCATGTACATCAACCATTGTGTCCACATAAGTTTAAATTTGCATCTATCAATATATTTATATTTAATCTCATACTGGTTTTTTTTTATAGGATTATGGACACCCTCCAGAGGTGGGTTCAAGAGGTGGTGCCATGGACGTAAAGCAGGATACAATTAAGCCTGGACCCCCAACTGCTGCACTGGAAGCTATTGGATCTGATTCCTTAACTAAGCCATAAAAAATGTATAATGTATTTATTAATATTTTTTTTTTCCAGTTTCTGGACTTGCCAACCTGTACTGATTTTGTGTAGCAGGTCCCATTTTTACATCAAGGTATGCTGGTTTGCCTTTGTCACTCTAGATGCAAACAAAAAAGTTGGAAAACCTTGTGCGTGTTACCAAACATGCAGTACTCAAGTATATGCCAACGAGCATCTAGCCAAATAATAATAATAATAATTCATTTTATTTCGTTTGAAGCGCTTTATCAAGACA
>JAVQJS010001107.1:0-32482 GCA_036024795.1 Galaxias rostratus | reverse complement strand
TACCACTATAACAACCAAAAATAGAAACGTTTTCACAAAAGACGTTCTGGGAGTTATTTTTTTGTCAAACACATGCTCATTAAAGTTAAGAACGCTACTGTGGTTTCCATTTTCGGAAGGACATCTAAAAAAATAAAGAAAAAGGGTCCACCAAAAGATTTTCAAAGTCACAGTAAGATCTCCTTTCTCGAAGGCACTTAATGGTGAGTTGTCAGGGATAATGCCATGTGTAAAGCTGTTATCAGTTAGGCAGAGAGGCATCAAAAGAGCCCTGTGACAGGTTCTTGTAAGGCTTCTTTGCCAGCATGACAGCGGGGGGAGTGAGAGACGGAAGTTGCTGGATAAGAGGAGGGTTGGGGGAAGGAAATGCACAAGTCATTAAGAAGCATTCAGTCCCTTACGGGCTGTGACACAGCACAAGACAGTCTCTCATTGCTTTTCTGCACTCATTGCATCCGCCACATAACAACCCAAAAGTCACTTCAAAGACCTGGGGAATTGAAAGTGAGAAATAATAAGATGATGATCAACCAGGATTTATCCTTTCGCTCATATTCCCAAGCGCTGACAACTCACTCGGTATTAAACATCCTATGTCATACATAATTGATACTGTACACGGTATTAAAAATAAAACATCAATACCACAAATTAAAGCAAGACAATAAACATTCATCAATGGCGACATTTTGTACCGCACTGACACACTGCCAAGTAAACACACCACACGTTTTCACTCCGAGTCAAATTAGAACTGCGGCGGGCACTGCTTCAACACCTCAACAGCAGTGAAAAGTCCTCGTCATAACAACGTCAGACCAGAAAGATCAACATTCTATCTTTTAGCAGTTTTCTCAACATTTTCCAATCCTCAAAAGGTAAATTTAAACGGAGATTGGTTCGCCACTTAAATACAAAATGGCTTTATTTCTGAGAGAGAGAGAGAGAGCGAGAGTGAGAGAGAGAGAGAGAGAGAGAGAGAGAGAGAGAGAGAGATGAAGCGAAAATTAACCCCTGTGTTAAATTAATTCATTTTCTAATCAGACTCTACGCCCGAGTACAAGAACTCCAAACTAGCATGCTGATTTGATTTATGATGAAGTGGTTCTCCACCAAACTCACCACAATTAGCCTCGTCCGACCCGTCAGCACAGTCGGGGTCCTCGTCGCACACCCACAGCTTGGAGATGCAATGCATGGAGGCCTTGCACTGGAACTGGTCTGGAGAGCACGTGCTCTCCGCTGCGTCAAACAGTCATTTTGATTTTCATCAAGTCAAGAAGAGAGAGAACAAGGTAGAGCGCGATGAGAAATATGCTTGTGATCAACCAGCTCATTTTAGTTTGAAGCGCCTCCACGAGTACCGTCCACATGGAGGCAATTTGCGATAGACAAGTGGAGAGGGGGTCCTGTGCTTTCTGACTGTGGTAAATGAAATGAAATAAAGCTACAAAGTTAAAGCGTTGCTTGGGACAAACAACCAGAATAAATGGGTTAGCAAACGTAAGCTAGCGCAGGGGTTGAAACAGCGACTAGATGTCTCTGATCACAACCTTCACTGCAGCGGGACTCTCCATACTATACCATGACAACAGCTTAACATTGACTATGAAGCCAGTGAACAGCTCATTGATATAGGTATCATCAAAAGATGACCCCCCTTTTATTTATCCAGAGTATAGATAATACAGATAAAGTAACAACAGGTAATAAAACGGATGAGGAACTCTTATGCATTTAAAGGAAGGAGGCAACCGCAGATTAGGTCTGTTTAATGTCTCTCTCCCTCTTTTGGTGCTTAATTTCACTTGCACATTGGGGCAGTCAAAATCCCCCACAATGGAACGTACACAGAACACACACATTCAGCCTCAACTGAGGTGAAGTAATTAGCCTGTACCCTATCAGTGGAATTAGAGGGAACCGTTCTCACTCTGACAATATGGAAGCGTGAGCCATTTACGTTGGCTGAAATGCACTGATAACTGGAGTTGCATCACATCGGGGTCAAAAATATCTCTGCTTTCCCATCCGCACCCTAATTCAACTCCATCTATAGTAATCCCCCTTTCTTACAAACAGGCTTTGCCGCTTAGCTGAGCTTACCATTTATAGACGCCATATAGTCTGTGTCTGCTGTGGAATAGATTCACAAAGCAAAATACAATGCTGTAATTGTGAATTCACTCAACCAGTCGGATGGAACCTTTAAAAAAATACTGATTTTAACCTCGATCTTAGGCTTTGCGGGAGAGACAGGAAAATGGTCATCAAAGAAAAAAACTACTGCTGGCTAAGGCTTTCTGGTCAGAAATGACGAAATATAGGTTCCCGTTCGCCACTGCAATACCCAGCCATGCTTGGCCACAGAGTGTCTTATCGGGCTCGACATTGTGCACTCTATTAACAGTGATGAATAATCATGGTCTGCTCCATTGATTCCATTGACTTACGGCAGTCGGTCTCGTCCTCCCCGTCGCCGCAGTCGTCTTGGCCGTTACAGCGCAGGTTAAGAGGGATGCACTTTTGCTTCCCCGTGCACTTGAACTGTCCCGACAGACAGATGTAGGTCTCTGAGGGGGAACGGGAAAGGAAGGGAAAGGAAGACAGCATAGCCCATTGCTTTGAGCGATTCAAATTAACATTGAGATGAGAACACGTCCGTTTTACTCGCGGACGACATTGGCAACGTTTCGGTCCCACTGACAAACACAGGAGGAAAATAAACAAAGACTGTGTTTGAGGAAACCTTCACAATATTGTTTGGCCTACTCACTAAAAGCTTATGCTACACCAGTTAATACTAAACCAAAAAAAGCATTTGTTTTCAAATTAACCAAAAATGTGACGCATTCCAAATAAACTCAATTATCCTGCGCTGTCAACGGTGTAAGAGAAAGGATGTCATTTGACAAAATTGCACGACATCTTCAATAACATTCCAGCTGCCTCGAATCCATAAACGTCTACCATGCACAACTTGTCACAACAAACGCATCCATTTGTTATTTGTTTACCGCAGTTGGCCTCATCGGAGTTGTCACCACAGTCATTCTCTCCGTCACATATGAAGGGAGGAAGGGCACAGAGGCCCGTGCCACACTGGAAACGCCCAGGCTGACATTTGAATTCCACTGTTGGGAAAAAATGAGCGTGTCATAATCGGGTACGTGCAGCCGGAACTTCCTGTAAACGCCGACCGGACAGCCCCCGAGCGGGTGACGGGACACTCACAGCAGTCAGAGGGTTCATCTGATCCATCCCCACAGTCATCCACCGTGTCACACTTCCACCAGAAGGGAATGCACTCGTCCGTCCCACAGCGAAACTGGGACAACAACAAAATTAACCCACCTTTAGAGTGAAGACACGCTGATGGGTTATTCACGTAATTACATTTTATTTCAAAGGAGTTTGAGAGAATAAAAACAGCTAGCAGGAATGAAGAGAGTGCTGCAAAAACACAGAAAAAGTAAGGCAGCAGCACACCAGCCTTCAGGGAGACAAACAACTGAGTTAGATAACAAAACAAAACATCTTGGTCCCAAAGAACGCTGAGGGAGAAAGCCAGCTGACCTGGCTGGAGGTGCAGTTGGACAAGCAGGTCTTGTTGTCGGCTGCCAAGTAGAAATTAGTGGGACAGGCACACTTGTGTTCTCCGCCAGGGGACAGGAGGCACAAATGGCTGCATCCTCCATTTGCTACCTGGCACTGGTGCTTAGGCACTGTACGGAAGGAGACAGAGATCAGGTTACACTGGCAACAAAAACGTGGCCTTCCTGCCATACTTGGTGTGGCGTTTCAATATTTAACCTGGGCAAATTGTGCCACCATGTTTGACCCATGACAATCCTTTGGGTATTAACCTTGAATGTATGTTAATCATGAATGGCAGCTTTTTTTATGTCAACACACATTGGTACAGTGGCCTAAGGGCTTGACTCCTCCACACACATATTCACCAGCTCGGTTTACCTTCCGGCTGGCGCAGGGAGTGGTACACCTTAATGGATTTGATAGCTTGCCAGGAGTTCAGGAGCTCTATTCCCTGTGCCCCAGTGGTCTTCTGGGCTCGCCGGAGCGATTTGGACTTGCCGTCTGTCCAGTAGACAAAGTCCTCAAACAGGGCCAAGGCCATCACCCCTTGAATGTGGTCATAGGGCACTGGAGCGGTACACAAAAAGCCCAGTTACAGAAAACAATAACAGCAATAACATTAACTGTAATCAAAATAACAATAAATAAATAGTATTAAGAATTGCAATTAGGAGTTTGGCTTACCCATGGCAGATGTCTAAAATGCTAGCATTTGGTTGTAAACTAGCCTGCGATCCATAACATTATGGCGTCCTAGTGTGTCATTCAAATGCTTACCTTTGTGTCGCTGCGATCCGTCCATGTTGGCAAACAGGATGTGGTTATCGTCGGCCCAGTAGAGCCTCTTGTTAGTGTAATCAATTGTAAGAGCAGTGGGGCTATAGATCTCTGCCTCAACAATGACTGTCTGGCCACTGCCATCCATGCCGATGCGGCCGATATGAGGCGAGTCACAGCAGTCTACCCAGAACACATACCTAAAAGCGGGGAAATGGTACAGGGCAGGGTAAAATGGCAGGCAAACATAAGAGACATAAAAATCAATTGCCAGAAGGCCGTATTAAGATGGTCAAGCACGCAAAGGAGACAAAATGGATTGGAAAAAGCCTCAGACCTTTTTCTTTCTTTTTAAACAGACTTTCTTAACACCTGCCCTTTGGGTATTACAGTGACAGGAACTGGTATTGCCTTTGCATCTATTGATTGCATGATTATTATAAAGCTATGCTCTGTGTTATTATACATATTCCGATCAGCCACATAGGTTAATTTGCCAAACAGATGAAAACGTAACCAAACCCTAGAAAACAGTTACGGGCTGGTGTGTTGATCGACTGGGAGTAGGAATCACTAGCCCAAGTACAAATTAAGCAATTTTTTCTTACAGGTGCACAAAGGGCGTTAACAGCAATGCCCTCCGATTGTTTTCCCATACCTACCCGGTCTGGGGGTCCAGGGCCAAGTCGCTGGGGCTCTTGAGGCCCGTGCTGATAAGGACGGTGGGGTACAGGCCGTTGGCTTTGGACACCTCCAGAGTCTTTCTCGCCACGTCACACCAGTAGAGGTTCTTTCCTATCCAGTCCACCGCCAGGGCACTGGGCACCGCTGCCCTGTGGACAACCTGTCGATGTCGCCCAACCGGAAGTGGAAAACAATGATGACTAGTACCGGGATGGATACCATGATTCTAACATTGTTCACAGGAGATGGAAAAGAAAACCTAAAAAGTTTCACCCCTGTGTAGTAATGTCTCCAAGTTAGGTCATCTTAGAATTAGCCCAGCTAGTTGTTTGGAGTAAACAATAACTGTGCCAGCTGGCAGATGAAACCGGTGCCTTGAAAACACTACTTCAAACCCCAAACAGCCCGTGCTATATGCCATTAAGGGACATGATGGGCTTTGAGGCGTTCTCTATCATCATTTGCAAGAAGATGTATTGCCTTGTAAAATAGTCTGGGTTGTCCCCAAAGCAGTCATTAAGACTAAACAGAGCTTCAAACAGTCACCGAAAATGTCACAGATTGAGTAGTGTTTTCCATCCGAACCGCACCCCTGAGGACAAAACGAAAGCGGTTAATATTCAAGACGTGAACTCAGCCCCTGATATTATGCTATTGCATCTTCGCACATTGATCCAAAAGATTGCTCGATGTGGGAATGAAGGGTAACCGGGAAATGTCAACATTTGAATGTGCTTCGTCAAAACACAACGATCAAATCTGAATCCATACTACGTTGGATCTACCTCGATTACCTGAAACTTCCTCCCCTCAAGCACAATAAAAGTTTGCCTGTTGGAATACAAGCGTAGTTCTTTGCCAGGCACTCTACTGTTTTTATGCAGAGACTATTCAAAGAAAAGTTATTTTCAGACAGTGAATTTAATAGCTCAATTCAAAAGTGGCACATTTCTTTATCAAACAAAAAGTATCCTCCAGGGACTCATTGGTGTCTACCTTTCATGAGTCTGTTTAAACATGAACACAGCAGGTGGTCTATCCGAGACCATCATTATAAACCCTTATTTACTTTTGCAACAGCTGGAAAACATGACCGATGCAGTGTTCCAACTAATAACACACTCTGTGATACCATGACCAATACTGCTGTAGTCCTATAAACTGCAGGTGGACTACAAAACCCACACACCACGCCAATGATTATCTTTAATAAGGGCTTTAACACCACACTCACAAGCTGACATTAAAGTGCATGCAGGACCCCTGATGACTGTTGACTTACCCCTCTGTGTGTATTTATTTCATGTTTATTCAGGCAGGCAGTAGGAGACACGGTGGATGAGGGCTGCCGCCGGAAATGCATCCGGCAACAGGGGGTGCCTTCATGGGTGTTTGGCTTGTGCACGTGATTGAGTGTGAGTGGCCTAATTCTACCTCCACCATCTTGGCCCAGAGGATGATTAGCTAAAATGTAAACGCTCATTGACTGTAAAATTACCCTCAATGAGCGGCCATTAACTGCTCTAAGGTCTAGAACAGCATCTCATTCTATTTATTTGGTTAACATTTGGCAATCTTGCTCCTGATTTTAATGTGCTGTAATAGGATATTAGGTAACACACGGCAAAACAACAAACAAAAAAATATTTGCTTGTTTAGCACAGTAACATTGACACACCCTTGTTTGAGCGTAAATAAGCATCTGTCAATAATCCGCTTCCAATTATACCTCTTGGTTAGTCTCCATCCTTTGGACTTTTCTCTTAAATTATCACTCAATTAACCCCAAATGTGAGAACACACAATTATAAACTGTAATAATTTTGGCTCTAATGGTGAAATGGGTGGTGGCTCAAAAAGCCACATTGGGAGTAAGTGAGCTGAATGTGCCTTTTTGACCCTCTAACACACACACACACGCACACACACACACAGGCACAGACACACACACACACACACACACACACACACACACACACACAAACACACACACACTCACACAACTGTGCTAATGATTTGGAGGAGGATGGCGCCCAGCAGGTGCCATGGCAAACTCCCCGACCGTCTGGGGTTTGATCCTATGACCCAAACAGACCTCGGTGATTACACCAGAGAGCCGGGCACTTGTTCTGAGCAATCAACCTCCTCTCCATTAACATGCATTCACATTAAACAGACAGTGGGCTCTGTTGCTAAAGTAAGTCCATTATCACATCAATAATTGAAAGCACGCTTGAGTCATCGTTAGCCTGCCATTTGAGTGCCTCAAAGCAGAGGGGAATATCCATGCACTTCATTTGGGATCAACCATGCCTAGCTATTGGCAAAGAGCAGAAGCAGTCGGTGGGATATAGCCAATGGAAGAAACTGTGCAGGGGACTGAGGCTATCTCTAGGGGGGCGAGGCTGTGGAGAAGCAGAATTGATGGGGGGGGGGGCAGACAGACCAGAGGGATACCTTGAGGTCACTCCCATTGAGACGCATCCTGTTGATCCGTCGTCCGCTGGGTCTGGTAGAGTCAATCCAGTAGATGAACTCTTTTCTGCAGTCAAAGTCAATGTGGATGATGTTGTTGAGGCCCTGTGGACAATTGTAACGAGAGAGCAGAAAAGGACAGCGTAAAGTGGCTCAGTGATGTATCAAAGGCTCCCTGTAATGCAGAAACACACACTAATCATATCAGACCACAGCATCATCTAAAGTGAAAATGTCAAAGTAGGTGTGTGTAGGGGCTGCCAGTGTACAAACATGACTATCCACTAGCCGTATTGATTTTGGATGCGTTGCCCACGAGATGCAGTGCCTGCAGCTAGAGTTGGTGAACGTCAGTGAAGAACAAGGCCGGGGCCCTTATCAAAGCAAAACATCCCAAGCTGTCATGCTCAGAAGGCCCTCTGTCAGTCTAAAATACAGCTGCCCCCCTTCTCTCACACAAATGGGTGTGCCCCCCTCCCCCCCTCCCTGTGTTGCACTGCAGGGGCTCCAGGAAGGTGTCGGGGTAAATCTGACAGCCGCCACGGACGTCTCAATCAGATCAGCACCGGCGTCGCCGATAAGGCGCCAAAGGCGTCCCACGGGACGATCCCTCCCTCTGAGCAGAGTTATATTAAGACCTGTGTTTCAGTTGGCCCTCATCAGCATATGGGGTGAGAAGGAAATAAATGAAGAGAGATCTCCCAGGTCCACACCGTTGAATGAGAATCTTTTTGCGAGGCTGCACCAGTATTGCCGAGCTCGCACTCGGATCAATGTACGCAAAAGAGGGCTTCCTAATGCTGCCGTCCGCCGTCATGCATAATACATGTAGATTGGATCATTTTGAGGTTTGCATTAAAAGTGCTAATGTGTCTTACAGAATGGACATGTAATGGCGTAGTAAAGTGGTAGGGGGTCGGCCCGGGGTTCAGCCCGGCTCTAAAGGGACCACTTAGAGCCTAGGCCATAGGCAGATGGCTCCCTCCAAGATCCTTCAAAGAGCAAAACGAATGATTAAAGTAAATTGTGGCCGTCGACACACTCCAATACAGACACCGTGGATGAGTGAAGTGGACACGGGAGCTGTGTGCCGGGGAGGAGCCCACAGAGCACCCGGGGGACCAACTCCATCTGCAACCAGGATTGATCATAATGAACGACCGGCCTCCGAGCGTTGGCCCGGCACGGCGGCTAGAAGGTCTAATGATTGAATGATTGAAACGGCTATTCTCAGGGAACGCCCTCAGCCCCCCCCCCCCCCCTCCAACCCATCCTACCCCTGCCCCCCTCCTCCCAATCTGCTGTTGCCAATCAAAGTGCTGAAAGAGACCCCCACTGGGGGAGGGAGGGTGGGAGGGGAGGCTGATGACTACAGGCATGACAGTTGACACGCTCACGTAACAAGAAAAATAATTACACGTGGCGGATGCTGGAGGATTTGCTGTGTGGAGACATCGAAGAAGGCCAGCTCAAAACTTCACGGTGAAAGGCAAATGGTTTGCGGCGGGAGGCTGCGACACGTTTGCCACCGAGTGGTTACTTTCATTCATCACATGTCACTCGATGACATGACGTCTGATCAAAAACATAATAGGGGCACAGAGCACATCGCTTCATAGCCGGCTTGCTTGGTCAAGGCATTGTTCAAGCAGTCCAACACATTAGACTCTATTCATGCCAAACGCACAGGGAAAGTTATCGGCACACTTTTTCTCCGTGCTGATTAACCGAGTGGTTCGGCCACTTTGTTCAACGACACTAAATAGAACACACTTAACAGATTTGCATAATGACACATGGTGGGTGACCAGCTGAAATGGGCTGAAATGACAGTGTTTTCAGAGCCTGGCGCGCCATGTGTCGACACCCGCGCTATCGCCGCCGTGTCATTGGGCATCTTAATCGTTGCTCCATTAGGGCTAAGCTGTAAGAGCAGTTTTGTACCGTGGCTCCTGGCTTGCTCATTAGAGAAAAGGGTGAAAACGAGAAGGAGACGGAAAGAGAGAGACGGGGAGCGAAGGGTAGAGGAAGGAAAGCCAGCACAAGTTTGGAGACAAGGGTGGAGACAAGGGTCACACCATATCTCGTTTTCACAGCAGGCTAACATTCTGCAGTTGGGCTCAACATGTCAACGCACTTTTAGCCGCCCGTGGCTCGGCTGCTGGGCACATAAAGAGTGGAAAGTGAGGAAAAAGAGAGCAACATTTTTTGGTCTTTTTATCTTTCTGATGTGCTTTTAATGGTGTTTACCGCAGTACTCTCGTGATTACAATTCATCTATGAATAAAACAGCGTACTCTGAATCACAATGCCCTGTAAATACACATGAACATCTCACCTGCTTCAAAATGGTGTAGTTCGACCCGTCGACGCTTAGCTTCCTGATCTCGTGATGGTCAGCCATGATGAGGAAAGGTTCTTCCGCTGAGAACACATAAAACCACGAGGCGTTGTGAATCGATTCAACGAACGGCAAGGAGTGCAACACAACCAGGCTCCCGTCGGGAGGGACTGAGGACGCTGACTCACAGGAGAGAGCCTTGCAGGTATTGGGGCTGCGCTCCAGGGCCTCGTAGCCGTCAACACACATACACTTGTAGGATCCATAGGTGTTGATGCAGCGCTGGCTGCAAGGCAGGCTGGAGGAGCACTCGTCAATGTCCACACAAGTCTTCCCGTTGTCTTTCAGTCGGAAGCCAGGCCAGCACTTGCACTAAGGAGACGAGGATAAAAAGTGGTGAGAGCACCTGGGGAAACAAGTTACCAGGTCAGGATGTCCATGACCGCCGGGTCATAGAAGAGAACATTCGTTTGGGGCTTGATAGAGAACATTTGTAAATGTTTTTAAGGAGGAATTCGATTGTTATAGAATTTTCAGGTGCACACACATGCAGGGCACTTTGAGAGACTGTAGCATGATGCCATCAACGTCATGCAGGAAATGCCTTTCAGCCAACCGCCGGGCAAAAATAAATGAAAGTGCTTGTATCAGCTGGAATGGCGCCGGCACAAATCCCCCCTCTTAACGTCATAACCCCGAGGCCTGAACCGCTGATCTGCTCTGTTCGAGTCACAGACGGATGAGCTAAGGGTCTGCATTGATGTGCTCTGTCCTCCGCCCATCCCCATTCTCCCGGTTCCTTCAGGGACCCTTTTGTGACGCCCGAGAGTGGGTCTGTGTGCGCACGTGTGTGTCTGTGGAGGGGGCGTCTATCTGTGGAGGCTGTAAGGTCACTTTTAGAATGACAGCCCTGGCCCGAATCCTATCCAAACAACCACACGGGTTCCACCTTTGACCAGCCACACACAGGCACACTTGCAAGTTTGACACAAGCAGATACTTACAAGTGTGGCACAAAAAAAGATCCGTGGCCTTTCTTTTGCCACTTGAAATAAAAATTGGGGGAAATTATTATTATTATTATTATTATTATTACTAATAATAATAATAAAAATAATAGTAATTGTATGCTTGCCCCATTCCAAAATGTGTCTTTCAATAATGATGTTGATTAACAACATTAATTTGTAACTAGGGAATGTTTTCACTTTTGTAATCACACGATAATAATGCCGCTAATAAGGGCACAATCATATGATCACACACTGAAAGTCTCCAACACAGTCAATAAGGGAAAAAAACAACACTCCACAAGAAGTTAGCCTTCAGTCCAAAACGTCCACTGAATTAAGAACAAATTAGTTTTCATTCCATGTGAAATTAAACAATCAGGGACATTTACATCATAGTGGCAAAGGTTTGCTTTCCAGTGCTCTGACTGACCGGTCTCCCCAAAGCAAAGACGAGAAAGAATAGCCTTCATCTCATACCGCCTGACAAAAACCTGTGGCCTAATGGTGTAACCTAGCAAGCATAACGAATTAAGTAGGAGACAGGAGCTGTTAGGCGAGATAAAGGGTCGAGGCTGCATTGCCAAATGGACTTTAACAAGCCTTTTGGGGCCTCCTTACCTTAAATCCCACTGGCAGGTTCTGGCAGTCCTGTGTGCAGCCACTGACTCGCCGGTTCAGACACTCGTTCACGTTGCAGTTCTTCTCGTCCGAGCGGTCGCCACAGTCGTCCTTCTTGTCGCATAGGCTACCCTCGGATATGCAGCGGCCGTTGGAGCACATGAAGAAAGAGCCGTTGCACAAACTCTCTGGAGGTAAAACCCAAAAAAAACAACAAAAAAAAAAAATCAAACAAAGATGTAAAAAGCTCATGCATATAACTGTCATTGCCCCCACTCAGAACAGCGGCATCACAATTAGGCAGCATGTGGGGGGACTAATTTTCCACTTCACCACAGGATCTCAACAGATTGGTTCAATTCAAGGAGGCTCCCCTCGGCGTGAGTCTCTTTTGTCTCCGCCATATGTTCCGCGGTTTCCCCGAGGTGGGCTGGGGACGGCAGACACTGATGAAGAGCTCCCCACTGCTCAGCCAAACCCCTGGTCCTACCTGCGGCCAGACATTTGAGGTTCAGTGGCAGCTCGTCTGAGCGGTCAGGGCAGTCGGCGTAGCCGTCACACTCCCACTGCGAGCTGAGCAGACAGCGGCCGTCCCTGCAGCGGAACTCGTCAGGCCCACAGGAGCGGTAGGCTGCGGGGGGAGAAAAGCGCCACAGTCTCCTCAAACCGACACTCCAGCGGCGTGCCAACATAGCCGGGAAGCTCCCGTCTTAAAACAGAAGCCTTTTGTTATGTGATCGGTGTGCCTGCCGCAGGTAAAGGCAGGAGGAAGATAAGGACGGAGGCAACGAGCTGGGAGAATGAACTTGCCACATTCAACGGACTCGTCGGACCCGTCTCCGCAGTCATCGTCGTGGTCACAGACAAACTGTTGAAGGATGCAGGCTCTGTTGTGGCAACGGAAGGAGCTGTCGTCACATGTGTTGTTGGGCGCTAACGCGAGAGGGAAAGGGGGTTGAGGGGGGGACAAAAGTGTGAGCCAACACCACCGCGCACATTTCAACGCTGAATATTTGCAAAATCAAGTGGTACCATGGCATAGGTTGATTTAGCGGATGGTTCACAATAGCTTTGTACGGCTGCATGGTTACTCAGTGAATCACCCTCACAGGACAATGGCAGGCTGTCCATAATGGATGGATAGCACACGGAGATGGAGGAGGCTTACCACAGCCAGCTGCAGACAGTTCATCACTGCCATCGGGGCAGTCCCTCTCTCCATCGCAGAGCCAGCGTTTAGGCACACAGGCGTAAGACCCGGGGCAGCTGAACAGGCCTGGAGCACATGTCACTGAGCCTACAGGTGTTATAGGGGAAGACAGCCCATCACTAAATAGCAACAGTCGAGGTCTGCAGTCTACCATTTGAAAGGCATCTCAAACTGCTTTGGATAGTAACGTTGTATGGTAGACTATACTAGATACGAGTTCTTATAATTAGCTTGCCATGGAATGGCCTTTAAGGCACAACAAACCAATTAATCATATTATTAAAATATTTTTTTCTTTAAAGTACAGTAGTTAATACAGCACACTGGCCTGAAGCGCTCCCCATTGCTTTTGATAGGCACAGTTCGGAAAAGCCTAGGGCTATTTCATTAATATTTCCTTGACATTTCATTGCAATCCAATTATACCACTGTTTACAGCCCACATTTCATAGTCATTGTTGTTTGATTATTATGATTTTGTTCAAGTTGGAATTCATTATTGTTAAACCTCATTTACGTATTGAAATGCCTGTGCCAAATCAGCCGTAATGATGAAAAATGTATTTGCCTAACTGCCCAGTCATATTATGTTGAAATTGTTTCGACTTATTTTTTGCATTGTTAAACACACGCAAACAACAAACACTGTATTTCAATGAGTGTTTATGTGTGTGTGTGTGTGTTTATGCGTGTGTGTGTGTGTGTGTGTGTGTGTGTGTGTGTGTATCCATATATATAATTGCTGGATAGAAAAAATGGATGGATGGATGGATGGATAGAATAGGGTACGGAAGTAGGGATTTTCACTATATGGATGGATCGAAGTATTTACTTGATGGATGTATGGATGTGTGGACGCATCTAATGGTTTATCATTGCAACACATCCTAGAGAGGCATCAAGCTAAGGATGTGTATGGCACCTCTAGGGTACTTACCACATATCTGCACACTTTCATCAAGACCATCCTCGCAGTCGTTTTCTCCATCGCACAGCCACTGCTTGGCCACGCACTTGTTCTTAGAGCAGGCAAACTGGTTCCATAGGCAAGACGAGTCTGGAGAAAGAGTTGATGGTTAGAAAGGGAATATTAAAATGTCTTGTATCAAACGTGATGGGGCATCCATACCAAAAAGCAACCCATCCTGTAAAATTGGAACGATCCTTTCTAATCTAATCACAACAAAGGGGCCCCTGTTCATCTTCACTCGTTTGAGTTTCAGGAAGCGTTGGCTTTCAAGCCCAACAAAGATCCTATATATTTTTCAGTCTTCACTCATACATACATAAATAAGGTGTTTGAAGCTAAAAAGGAGCAAGCGCCTTTTGATATCATTTCATTTACATTTAATGGTATGATAATCAACATATATTTCCCCACGTCTTTTCTTCAATTGTGTGCCGGGATTGCGGAGAGTCAATGAGAACTGCCAGCTTTGATGATTCATCAAAGTGGATACAGTCACCAAAAAAAGGCCTCACGGTGAAAAGGATAAGGCCTTGAGCAGATGAATTCATAATCTGCGCGGGAGTACATGCCATTGACCCGCCAGCACCATCCCTGGGGAGGGATATTGTCCCTGTGTTCTCTATGAAGTCAGTATACCTACACTTTAGTCAAAGGCTGAGAAGGGACGAGACCCACCTTCAGGTCAACCCACAAAAGCAGGGAAGCACGGTGAAGACATTCAGTTTAGTCTTCTTTACTTCCTATCTTTGTGTGGCACATCAAATCAATGCGGCACGCTTTGATATAATGATATGAAATGAGAGATGTCTGGGACGATATGAATGGCGAAGGACTAAATCTGGAAACCACATTTATTCAGGTTTCCTGTACGCGACTGAAGCATTTGCATTTCAAATGCTAACAGCTGTTTAAAGTGAATAACAAAATAGTGGATCCACAAAATGCAACTATATTAAATGCAGTCTTTTATATTTCATGTTTCCGGTGGTATTTCACAGCAAAGAAATGAACGTCAGACATTTTTGCGATGACAGATGAGCATTTCCTCTAATCATTTGTGAAAAGTGGATTTTTTTTCATGAAAAATGATTACATTTCCCCTTCGACCATTTTTCCCCTCGCCATCAGATTAGCACAAGCTTTTTATATGATAATTAACTCGAAGGAATGAGAATACTATCCGTAAGTCAAGCAAAAGCAATTCAGTACTTCTAACAGAATGCCTGCATCATTCATATCTGCACTGAAAGGCCGGAACACATTTGCAATTCTTGATATAATCAGTTCACACATACATGAACCTTCTGGATGTATGCATTATAATATGTGTATGCTGAGTGAGGCCCTATAGCACTTACTAATGATTTAAAAACAAATATGTTCCGAACATATTTGAACAGTTTTGTGCAATCCGACTCAAACATTATGCTTGGCTGAAACCAATGCTAAATTCTCATATTAATTATTGCAACTAAGCATTACTCAACATTATACAGTACAGCTGAGTTGTTAACGCCACATACAAATACATACCAACTAACACCGAGTCCACTACCTGTTCCTCTTTACTTGTGTAAATAAAGAGGACTACCCTCTCTGCACAGAGACAGGTATCGGTGGATGGATGGCCCATAGAAGTAGGAACGGTGTAGCCAAGGTTCCTCTTAATGAGTAAGGTGAATTATGAGCAGTGGCACAGTACACCGGGAGGCTTCACCTATTCACTTCCTTTGACGGCAGAATCAATAGCACACGGGCGGCCATGCATTGGTTGTTGGTTTTGATGGCAAATTATATTTACCCAGACCATGACTCAATTAAAATCGTGCCATCTAATTGGAACGACCTTTACTTTGTCATGGAGAGCTATGCATACATTAGCGGGGATCAAAGCATGGATTAAGAGCATCCTTGTTTTCTCCTAAGAGGGAGGGAGGGAGGCTAAACCGTGGAGATGTGATTGACCCTTTCGGGAGTCACATTTTTCAGTGAACCCAGATGTTTTCATCTCTGAGAACAGTTCACAGCGACAAATGCCTAATTAATTACATGTAATGCTGAGGAACTATGCTAATTGGTTGGGGGACAGACAAGAAAAATTATGCGTACATAAACTCATCTGCGGAACGCGTTAGAATGTGGTGACGGACACATGACACCACCATGGCCCCCTGAGCTCTGGCACACTCAGTAGTGAACGGTAATTAAACAAACAAAACAAAGCAAGGAGGCATGTCTTTTCGACACGACAATCAACACACACTCCGCCTTGATTAATTACATATGGAAGTCCTTTTCAAATGAACTCATGCAAAGTGGAATAGTTTTAAAAGAGCTGCTGTAAAAAACCACACACGCTTATATTGACAGAAATGGTGGCTCTGGATCTAAACAATTGTAGACAGAAATTATTTTATTTCGAAGTTAAAAAACTAAACTCCTCTCTGTTCAGAGGATCTGCATCGATTTCAAGCTTTCTCATTAGGAGAAACCCCACCTGACACTCGCTCTTAAAAGCAAGGTTTGAAAGCCTGTAGCACGGTCGCAAGGATAGTAACACTGGATCTACGTGACCAATATGTACTCACCACACTGGAACTCATCAGCTCCATCCTCACAGTCTTTCTGTCCGTCACACAGCCATACACTTGAGATGCAGTTCCCGCTGGGACAGGCAAAGTGTCCCTCCTCACACTTCTGCCCATGGGAAACTAGGGCAAATGGAAAGAAAGGAAATGAGTCACGAGTGTTTTGACCATGACGGGGGTCATTATCTCGGGCTTAAGCTCTCTACAAATCGCTCTCTTGCTTCCGGGCCACATCAGAATAACTTTCCTATTGTTCTTTCTGAGGCCGTGAATTGAAGCCGGGCTTACCGGATCGGTCTTTTTAAACGGAGAAGATAAGGGGTATACAAAAGCTCACCCTGGCAGTTGGTCTCGTCAGCGTAATCACCACAGTCATTTGCGCCGTCGCAGATCCAGGAGGGATGGACGCACAGCGAGGTAGAGTTACAGGAGTAGAAGGTCTTCTCCTTTGCTCCCAGCTTATAGAAATAGGAGCAGTCGGTGTGGTCTTTGGACAAAACAAAGTCCAGTTAACAACATATCAACAAACAAGAACAAACACTATTAGCATATCCCACACATTCTGTACAGCTGGAGTATCAGGCCCAGACCAACATCACAGACAATCAAAGGTATTTCGGCCCCCCAAGAGAATAAAACACTCACTGCACGTCCTTTCATCTGAGGCGTCAGCGCAATCAATGATCTGGTTACACCAGGCAGAGCTGGGAATACAACTGCCATCTTGGCACAGTGATTCAGACGAGCCACACGTGACATCTGCGGGATATCCAATGAGCGTTTCAGACATCACGATGTGACATTCACAAGTTCAAACAAAAAAAATATAGAGGGCCACAGACCAGCAAGTAGTATCATGGGTAAGCAAACAGTAAGATCCAAAAATGGCAATGCCCCTGTGATGACAATTTGGAATGATTTAGTCGAGTGCTGCTTTTACCAAACATGCTTTGATAGTCAAAAACGAAGAAAGATAATGAAGACTATTTGTGATGTTCTGGAACTCTCCCCCATGTTCTAGTGGAACGGAAACACTGTTTCAACTTTCTGTTCCGTTGTCATACCCTTGGCACTGAACAACTGAACATTCAGTGGGTTGAGATGTATAAGCAAACACATTTCTAGGGGGAAATCTAGGCAAGTGAGGGAGGGGCTTGCAGGCTTTCCTGCTCAATTACCTTCAGCAATGGCACTGGACATTTCACTTATTTGCATGCCACCTAAGGATTTGTTCCCATCACGTTTTAAAGCATTCCTAAGGAGCTATTTTCACTCTGCTTAGTTCAACTAAATACCAAACGCTTTTTTTTTGTTCTCTGGGCAAGCAAATTAAACAGCAAATAAAATACAGGGAAGAAATCATGATGACATGCGAACATACTGCGGAATATTCCTTTCAAATTATCTCAGCAGATTTAAAGATGAAAAAACAAAAATCTTTTCCAGGCTTTCCGGCAGGAGTGGTTCTCAGGAGCGGGTGGGTCCCACGCCGTAGGGAGGCGGAGGCTGCATGCGGCTCGCGAGCGGCCAGACCAATTAGCATTAGCATCAGCGAGCGGGGCCTGGGGCTCAGGGCCACTCTGAAGGAGGAAGGGAGTTCAAATGGCTCACACTCACTGTTGCAGAAGGCCTCGTCCGAGTTGTCCCCGCAGTCGTCCACACCGTCACAAAAGCGACTGTTGGACACGCACCGTTGGTTGTAGCACGCCTGGAAGCCGCGCCTACAGTTCCTGTTGTCTGAAGTTCAAAGGGTATGAAATATTAGAATCTCAAATATGATTAACTATTAAAATATTCCATTACAACAAAAACTTCTCTACGCATTCGTTGTTGAGATTAGTTTGTCGCAGTTTTATTTTGTGGCAGACGCCCTAACCAGATGGGCCTGATCTGTCTTGTGCTTGTTTCTATATGGCAAGTCTACAGTATAGAAGCAGACAAAAGGTATGACGTGGAGTAGAATGTGATGGACACAATCATAATTGCATACCACAATATTGCATCTTTTCGTCAGACTTGTCTTTACAGTGGGAGATTCCATCACAGGTCAGCTGGTAGTTGATGCACTCTCCATTTCCACATTCAAATTCGGTGTGGATATTGCATGAAGAATTCTCTGCTGCAAGAAAAAAGCTCGCAAGTGAGGGAGCATCATGTCTTTTTTGTTTATGTACTAATTACCCATATCATTAATTTCATGACAAAGACAAAAGATAAAAACCAACATTCAATGACCTTTAAAATGTCGGTGATAAAGAGGTAATTTTACTTTGTGAGACACATAAAATAATAATAGTTTGGTGAAAATTCTGTGGAAATGTTGACTTACACACACATCGGTTGTCATCCAAAAGCACACGCTCCCCGCGGCAACTACAGTTGACCTTTCCATCTGGCGTCAAGAGGCAAAGGTCACTGCAACCGCCATTCATGTGGGTGCATGGCGACAATTCACCTGTGTACATCGACAACACGCAGAAGATGTTCATGGCGCCAGCATTGTATTATCGTAAAGGGTATTTATTTTTATTAACTGTAATATCTATTCCTCCAAAAAAGAAGTACCAAACAAGTTTACGCAAGCTAAAGTGAAGTATGGAAGTTATAGGTAGCTAAATTGCATGTCCCTTTTAAGGTCCAAAACAACAGCTGCATTGCACTGGTACTCCCAGATGGCCCTTGACTGCCTGCTGTTCTAACCTATGGCCAGATAGACCAATCATAAACACAGGATTTCAGTGAAAAGGAGAACTGTATATATATATATATATATATACCTAATACTGTAATATTCATGGCTTTTGTACTGTAGAGCAAATCATGTAAGAGAAAGTTATGCATATGGTCTTTTCTTCTGGTGGGTCAGAGCTTGAGGTCCGTGATCATCTTCAGTCATGAGATAAATGAGCAGACAAAAAGTCTTCCCTCAGCAGCTTCAGCAGAAGCAATCTTCTGGGACCCTCTTAAGCCCATTAACAAACGTTCCAGTTTTACCAGATACGACACTTCGGAGACCTATTCACAGACTCGGGGATACTGTTTTATTAATTGCATCCCCACGTTAAGCTTTTACCCCATGCTAAATAAGAGTCCTCTAATTTATCATTCCCACTTTTTCCCGTCAAGTCTACGAGATGAGGCAGGCTGGAGACTCTTTGCGGCAAACAAACGTAGAACAAAAGTTGACGTGACATCACACAATGTATCACCAGAGGCACGGATCACAGAACTCCATGTATTATTTTCTCCAAAAAGAGCTTCAAAGTAACTTTTGCTTGTCACATTTTTTCTTAGAAAACATTCCAAACTCATAAAGCAAAACTAAAATAAGATATTGAAAGAGGTAATCCCACACAAAAAAGTTGTATATTTTGAGTTATTATCTATAATGCCATGGCAAACAATTGAATGAGGTTGCAAATTCTTTCAGATTAAACATTGGTCTTATGAGATATTTTGCATTTTTTACGTGACATACACTTCAGAAACGGCAGCAGCTTTAAAACCCCAATCGGTTGAAAAGCTAGGAAACAGGGGCTTGTAATTGTTCTGTGCACTGATTGTTGTTTTCATGAATAACTCCGATACGTTCTTGCTGGTCCCTCTTATGATAAATGGAGGTACTGTGTGATCTGAGGGACACTTTTCTTAGAGTGGTGCTATTGTGGCATTAATAACCATTCATTAAGCCATAAAATGCTGGACTCGGATTGCCCTCCAAAAGCCTTTTATACATGTTTATTGCACGGGGTTAGACGTTATGCTAATATTGTAAGAGAAAGTTAGGCCTATGGTCATATGGCATTACCTTTCTCAAAGTTTGTTTAATTTGTTATTTAAACAGTCTAAATACTATTATAAAAACATATTAATGTATTTTCCTGGACACACACACAAGCTCAAACGCCACCACAAAAACTCTTACTGTCATTTGCCTACTGGCTTTTCCATTTTCAGGTACAGTACTCACAATTGTTAGTATCACTGGCCACGGCAACTATTCCCATGGGTTGATGGGGGATGTCTGCTCGGAGCACCTTGGTGTCTCCCCCGGTGTACTTGTTTGATCGCAGCACAGCCCTGCGGGCCCAGTCCGACCAGAAAATGAAGTCTCCATAGACAGCAAGGCCAAAGAAGCTCCCTGAACCAGATTTCACAATGACCTAGAAATTGTAGACGTACAGTTTCAGAGTATGATTCTGGTAATATTTTTAAACCAAACTGCTTTTAAGGAAGATAATCTGTTGGTGCACATAAAAAAACACACATAAAAATATGTATAGACCAATATTCATGAAAAAACTTAAACATTTACAGAAAACACATAGCTCATTATACTGCATGTGAAATCATATGTAACACACAAGACTTTAAACAGTCTGCAGGGAGTAAACAGACAGAAAAACGACATTTTGGCTCCATCAATCCATCACTGGCCACGTGACTGTTTAACCCAGATGCTGGGCCACTAAATGACGGTGACACTGTGCGAGGGGCAGGAATCCATCAATGGGCTCCTGGAGGGACTCCCCTCCAGACTGGAGGCCATCAGAGCTTATAGCCGCTCTGCCGTCTTAGCCATTAGTGGGACACACTTGGAACCAGCATCGCATTAGCACTGCTGCCACACAGGGATTAATAGGACAGGTGTTGATTAAAAGAGCCCAGCGTGGGGAAGAAGCAACAACTGGCCATTGGCAGCGTGGAAGGGAGACAAGGTACGGAGGGAAGGCGGAGGGAGGGGGGTCGCCAGATGGGGTTTTGACAGAACATATTGACATAAAATTAGATTAGGGACGCGTTCGTTTTACATGCGCTGACTAATTATTCATGCATCGAATCTCAAGTTGTCTACTCATGAGCATGTTTTTGGTAAATAGAAGTACATCAATATTTCCACCTTGACTTGCTCTTTACGTTAAATGTTTATGTCTAACGGCACATAGTTACCAAACAAAGCTTCGATGCTCTTTTGTCTTTTGAGTGCAAGGCCTGGCAGACCATAGCTCAAACTACATTTTAAAGCATACTTATGCGACACTCAATTAATATTCTGTCTCGTTCACGCGGCAAAGGTCGTCTTTTCACCGCCTAATGTGTTGACATCTTCCCTCGACACGTACTTTGCTGCCCTCCCCTGACACCTGGCATCATTAATGACACTCTCCACTCCTTGAAATGGCAGCAGAGAGTTAGGAGAGAAGGCGGCCCTTTAACACTCCTCCGTCTCATCTGTCAGAGGGGATGTGTCACCCCAGCTCCCCTATGGCCCGCAGTGACACTCCCGCGGTGGAGGAGGAGCCACCCGACTGGGAGACCCCATCGGCACGCAACGACCGCTCCCACCAACCCCGGTCCCGTTCAGCGCGACCAGGATAAAGTCTCGCGCCCGTACTCCCCCACCCCAGCGTGTCACGAGATGTTTTCCCTTCGACAGTCAGCGCCCTCGGTTTTATTTCCCCACTGGAGTCAGGAGGCCGACTGGGTTGGGCCCTCCAGGGCCTCTCTCCACATAAAGCCTTCATTAACGGGACCAGACGGAGGCAAGGGCACGCTCTGGAACCCCCCAAGGGCAAGAGCTTCGGAGGCCTGCGACCTCGCTTGGCAAACGGGTATAGATAACTAATTGAGAGCGGCCAAGGTGCCAAGTCGCATAGGTCGTGTCGAGCACAAATTAAAATCCATCACAAAGAGGAGCCACAATGTAATGTAATCCCTTACATGCCGGAGATACGGCGGTATACATATCCGCTTCGGATTTTCGGGATAAAATACATTATGCATGCAACCTCTCATGAATAAAACGACACCCGCCCCTCCCCTCTCTCTGTCTCATAGCTCTTTAAGTTGGTCGGGAAATGACTTCTATAATTAAGTAAACTGCGTGCTATCCAGCCGTGATGAGACATATCCACGAGATATTTCAGAAACCATCCATTGTGTGGAAGCTGATTGCCCATCAGCTCAACAGGGCGAGAGGAAATAACGTGGCAGACAGAAAAGGAGTTCGTCACTTCAAGGAGGGGACGTCGGCACGCCGACGCCGGTGGATTCCCCTTTGTTGTCTCCCTGTTTCAAACCATGGGATTTGTGGAAAGGAAACAGAGGGATTGCCACTGCACAAGTGAATCAGTCAATAGGGTTAAACCAAATCGGTCTTAGTGTGCATCTCACTGAGAGAAAAGGGAGAAACACTTATCAGTGATGGATAAAAAGTAATGCAATGGATGGGCAGCAAAAACAGATGTATGAATGAGGTGCATATACATCGCCAGCGTCAAGAAACACCGCACTGTCACGCGCTTGATGCAAATGGGTTATCGGAATATGACACGGCAAGCCGCGTTTTCTCATGGCACTCACATGTCGATGGGAGCCGTCGTAGTCGCACCTCTCAATCTTCCCCAGGCTGCCGTCGGACAAGTAAAGCTTTTCGGCTTTGTGGTCGATGGTCAGTCCGTTTGGCGTGAGGATGTCGGTGCTAACGATGACCTTTACGTTGTTTCCCGCCAGGGTGGACCTCATGATGCTGGGCCTTTGCTCATTCCAATTAGTCCAGAACATGAGGCTGAAAGCATTCACGCGTCAGTGAACTGTTACAAGCCAATACGTGGTATAGCTTCAAAGGTTTCACAGCCACAGTACACAGAAGGCAGGCTTGTTCTTTTCAGCTGTCTTTTCAGTGCAATATCCACTGTCATGCGACATCTCTGTTCACATTTACTTCCTGACGCATTTACCCCTGCGTGGTAAGGAGCACAGAGCAAATATATGTTCTCTGAAATTGAATCAGGGCCAGCGGTGATGGTTTTAATAGGACTCCCGATTGTAGCATGTCAAGCTCCTCGTTCGTAGAGAAAACAAACACTAATGGGGGCGAGAATTATTCATAGGAATGTTTCTGGGTAGCTGCAGGTCTATCTGGGGTTGCCATTTAATTATCAATATGATCCAATAACTCACCATATGTCCCCCAGACCTGTCATCTGTTATTTCCTGTTTTCTTCCGGTTTCCCTTCCTACCAATTTTCTCACGCAGGCTGTCTGTCCAATTGCATTTGCCATTTGATTTCTTTAAAACGCAAATAGTAGATGAATACTTCCTGTAAGGCGACTAAGAATGAAAAATGATGATAATTAAAATATCTATTTCTAAAGTATGTTTTGGAAGTTATATTTGAGTGTTCAAGAACTTAAAGCTGTAATCGAACTAAAAGTATATAATGAGAATTCACATACTTATTGGAACTTTCCGACATTCTTTGAAATTTTGTTTTGTATTTGGTAATGTTTAATTTTCTTTTGCACATAATCTGGTTTCTGGAAATTCTGGTCGCTCCCATAAACTCAAGTCTATAATGAAACCACAGGACAAGCCCACTTCAAGGTTAATATGCATTTCTTCAAGAACATCCAGGGCTGACTAATTACTCATCTTGTTTCAAATTCTAATTAACAGACTGTATATTTGGAGTAGGTGGGAAAATTGTGCCAAATTACTGGCTAAGGACACCATCTGAGGTCAGAAGTTTAATGAAGTTATTGAACTCCGGGCAAGGCACTTTCTACGCAAATTGAGTCTCTAAAGGCATCTCACTGAAATATAAAATTCTCATAAACCAGTAAGATGTGCCTGTTACATGTTAGTGAGCATAACAGGAACATTGGGGTGTTGTGAGACAGGAAAAAACTGCAGCAGGCACCTCCACTGCAGAAAGGAAAGTGTCAAACCAATTAGGTGTTTACTTCGGTGCGCAGTGAGGTAACTATCTTTTTTCCTCAGTATCAGTTCAGAATACTAAAGTTTCCATAGTAACGACCGTGCTACCTTTGCCAAACAACGCCAATGCTATTCTCGAGTCAAAGTGCTACGACTGTTAGACACCGGTATTGCACCAAAGTCTCAGCATGCAAGGTTATTGACCAGAATCATATCTGAAGGTAGTACAAATGAGATATCATCAGACCACAGAATAACGAAAGACATGGCTGTGACATGGCTGAGATTTTGTCTTATCATATCTTACATATACCAATACATGCTATGACATGGAACTGACACACGCACACTAAACGTGATGCATCAAACTATCAGACACAAAAATGCATGGTCAGACTCTGTGGTGTCACTCACTTCTGGCACTCGTCCAGGGCTAGGACGTGCGGGTGATCCTCCTCTGAGAGGGTGACCACGGCCTGCCGGCTGAAGGCGTTGGCCCGGGTCTGGTCCACCGTCTGTCGGCTGATGCTGGAGGTGGTGGAGCTGGTCCAGTACAAAGTGTCCCAGGCCTGGTGGTACGCCAGACCCTCCACCGAACCCACATCTATGGGGAACAGGAGTCACCTTTGGTTTAGATCACATGTCTAATTAGACACGAATCCTTCGCTCCGATGGGCCCGATGTGGTGTGGCGTGTATGCTGAATGTCCCTGGTTTGTTTATGGCTTATCCTCAAGTGGTAATTTCACCGCAACAGATGAATCTGTCATTTAACCATGAACTTAACAAGTTTGACATAAAACATGGACGAATCCCAGTGCTCGTTCTGCAGCGTAATGTTCCTGGCACCATTGGAACTCACACCTAGCATGCGCACAGCATCTGCTGTCCTCGCTTCTTTTTTGTTTTTAAGTGCGTGTTGGTTGGCTGAGACATTCTCACTTTCATCCTACCCTAGAACTCCCAAGTGTGTGCCATGTACACTGTCATTGGTGAATGGGTTCCTTAATTGGTCTTAATGGTGAACATGTGGTCAGTTCTGGAGATATGGGCTGTATCTGGCACTTCCAAAAGCCATAAACCATACATGGGCATACTTAAGGCACTATCTGAGTCAGTCAATTGCTAATTAATTGTTCGCAATAAAAGGCGTCTGACAGCTTGGTTTTTGCCGGAAATCGACGACGAGGCCGGGGGAGTAATTAATGGGGGGACGTGAAGTTTAATTAGGGAAATATGGATGATTAACATCTTCACCCTTCTTCAATGACAGGGAGCAGAAACTAACTTTGCGGGGAGTCGGCGAGGGGAGAGCTTTGCCTTTTATCTCCCGGCGTAGATGCTGCTGGAGGGCGGGAAATCCTTCAAAGGGAGCCTGGGCTTGATTGGATTGTTTACAAGATACCGTTTTACGTCGCCGTCAGTTCAGTCACGCTGCGAGCCATACATCGTTGATCACGCTGTTCACGATACACCACAGTGCGTCAGGTAAAAAGCGTCATGATTACATTCTTGAGAGTCCAGCACACGCTATTTCTAACTTACCATGCAAAAGGCTCTACGAGGGCGGAACACACACTGAGCAAATCATTTCCCCCTCGAAACTTCCAACAGATACTTTGACATACTACACATCCCATTCCTGGTGGACAGACGCTCCTGGTCAGAACTAATCATAGACTCCCCTCCCAACTCTCAGACTGAGGCCAGGAGAGGGTTTGGAGGGGGTATGAATCATTATGATCCCGCTGCTCTCCCAGTGTGAGGGGGAGATGTGGTGCAGAGCTCCGGTCTCGGAGGATCCTTCAGAGTTAGGCACAAGATGCTAACGGAGCAGAACAGAGGCTTTCGCTGCTCATCTGACTCCACTCAGCCTTATCAAGGAAGGATTGACTGGGCTTTAGCTGGGACTAGAAAGAATGGCTTGCTCCTCCATCGCCATCTGGGCTGACTGCCAATCTTCAGAAAAGGCCCATAGAAGTGCCCTGTATTACTCTGCTTTTCATTTCTTTATTTTATTTTTTTGCTTTTCATTGGGAGATAATGATTTTTATTTTTGCTGAATGCAAATTCCCCATCAACTACCATGATGGCTGTAGTAAATCTTACTTTACACATCTGCAGACTATTTTTGCATACTTCCGTGCTAGACCAGAAGAAAAGTAACATTCTCCATCAATAAAATATGCACAATTCCTGAAAAGATATAGGACACAATGTAAAATGCAAAGAAAACGGTTTCTTTTTTACTTCCCCCTACTGGCCAACAGACAAAGAAGGTCTGTGTTTTACTTTTCCAGACCAATTATATCTGTTTGGTTTAAATGTGCAGAGAATAAAAGTGAAATAATTGTATTCAACAATAGTAAGCCTAAGCCTAATCATGTTAGCTGACAGCTAAATTGGTCCTATTTAGAGAAAGCTTCATACATCACCAGTTGAGTCACTCGTCAAGAATAGTCCTTTCACTAAGGGCTGCTAAGACGCAGAAAATGACTGCTCTTTCATTTCACTCCATACAGTGGCTAGCTCATACTATTGACTTGGCGCCCAGCATGTGGGCATCAATACAAAAAAGTTGACAGAGAAGTCAAAGCAGGTCAGAGAAAAGGGGGTAATTTTGCCAGTCAATCACTCACATAAAATAGCCTGGCTTATTTGGCACACTCACAACTTACAGATTTCGCCCCACTCTTTTGATACCTTTCCTTGAGCTGAATGACTTGGAAACGGCTTTTAAATAGCTGTTACCTTGGGTGCACATGGCAGAGCATTCAATATTTCAAATTAAACAACAGACATCCTGGAGGCCTGCCCATAAGCGGAATTTTATTAAAACAATGTTTTCTCATCGTTTGGGATTTGCACTCAGTTCTTCAGTTTAAAATTGTGTTTCGATCATTGTTCCTTAAATATTCAAATCTAAAATACGTAATAGCTTTTTTATTGAGGTCACATAAAAACGAATTACAACCTTGACCAAAATATAGCCCAAACATGAACGCACTTACTTTCAGTGATGATAGATCTTCCGGTCCAGTCGTCGTTAATCATCTGAATATTTCCAAAATGGACGTCACTAAAGAAGATACGGTTGGTCCCTGCCGCCGTCTGTCTGTAGTCAAAGGCCAGGGCTATAATGTTCTTAAAGAAGGCTGGCTTCTCAAAGGGCTGCAAAGGTGAATTAAGGTCGCTTTCATCAGAAAGATGGATGCTCTTTAGAATGGTCCTCTCCGAGTACAGCAGGTAGCCTTCAGAGCGTACGCAGGCAAAGCCATCATCAGCAAGGTGGCCGTGGGCACAGGAGCAGGTTCGTCGGCCACTGCCCAGGTGGAAGCAAAGTTGTTGGCAGCCTCCATTGCTTCTGGCACAAGGGTTGGTACCTAAGGAATACAAAAACACAATGGTGGCCAAACCTCTTTCAAAAACACAATAGTTACCAAACTCTTCCAAAAATTGCAACTGTAAACAACCAGCGGTTTCCAAAACAGAATATGATTGCCGCCTAAGATTACTTTGATTTATGAATGTTTTTCAATATACTTGTAAATATTGTTTAATTTTTCTATGACTTGTACAGTGGCCTTAAGTATCTTGAAAGGCGCCTATACATTAAATGTATTATTATTAGTAGTAGTATTATTATTATGTGTTTAATTTACAAAGTCCTGCCAGCATACTATACAAGACTAAGAATAGTACAACCGTGAGTAGGCAAAGGCAAATCAATGGCTTCAAACTAAATAAAATGCATTATTGCTATTATTAAATGCAATTACTATCTACTGCCCTGATCCGGAAATTACACAGTAATGTAATTGTAGGTAAATTGTAAAGTACAGCATTAAGTTGAAACCTCAACCTTTCTCCCGGCCGCGATTAAACACCGTCACGTCCTTCAGGTTGACCCCCAGGCCACTCCTCATGGTCACTGCGTCTGACGCGTCACTCTTGGAGGCCCGGCGGATGGAACCGTTGGAGTGGGCCCTGAGCCGCACGGGAACCCCAGGGGGGAGAGGAAAGCCAAATTACTGAGTGATAAAACAGTTTCAGGGGGAGAGTGTTTTGGTGTTCTCCCGATTAGACTAAACACTCGGGCCAACTTGATTACACAAATCTGGTACTCAAAAAGCCATCAAGGACACTTTAGATCGCTAAGCAATACAGGGAATCATTGAAGTTACCTAAACGGCCGGCTTGACAATATAAACCTAAGGATGTACCCTTGGTTACGACATTGAGGTCTGTGAGAGAAATTTGCATAATTGGTGTGGCCCCTCCTCGCGTGCACTCAGCCATTCCCCTGAGACCTTTGAGTCAAGGGTTAATACCAGGTTAGCACTGCAGATTCAATGTGGGTCAATGTCTGTGCGTGCGTGTGTCCACTTAATCGCATGGTTGTGCACGTGAGCACATTCGAGTGTGTGTGTGTGTATGTGTGTGTGTGTGTGTGTGTGTGTGTGTGTGTGTGCGCGCGTTCGGCCTGTGCATTTAAGGAAATAATAAATTACCTGTCAGACCAGTAGATGTAAGCCCCGAACACTGCCACAGAGAAAAGGTCCACATTGGCCACTGACAGTACAATCTCCCGGCTCTCGCCGGTCTCAAGGTTGATCCTCTCTATCTTGTCGGTGCGGGCGTCACACCAGTATAATCTATTTTCCTGGAAAGTAATTTGAAAATGCACATTGCCAGCCCAGCCTCTTATGGGGTACATCTTATCCACAAAGGATGAGGGTGGTGTTATGGAAATGGCATTGGAATGATAGAATGATGAGTGTGTCCTGGGTCAGGGATTGAAGGGGGATCTCTACCTCGAAGTCGATGGAAATGCCGTTGGGCCAGGCTATGCCTGAGTTGACCAGCGTGACTTGGTCCGACCCATCCAGCCGTGAACGGCCTATACATGGGTTCTGTCCCCACTCGGTCCAGAACAGGTACCTGGTTGGAACAATGCACGATAGAGTGAACACACAGGCTCTCAGAGAAGCGGAGGCGTAGGATTGATGACCGGGTTCCCATTGGTCTGAAACGCAGACTACATGTTAGGTTAGCTCCCCGTTTCAAAAGGCGGAAGGAACACAACGCTGCCGATTTTTTGTGTTGTTTTATTTTGGTGTGCTTGTGAAACCAGAAGAGGTATGAGTCTTAACTGTGACTTTGGCCTTGTATCATCGTATCTGTTGTACACTGTAGGGTCTAAATGACTGACCAGAGGTCCACAAGGCTTCCTAGATCTATAATTTGGGTCGTTTGCTTTTTTTCCCTTCAATTCAGGGATACACCACTTACGCCTGGAGAATTGCATGGTTGCCTTGGCAACCTGGTGACGCCAGTGGCTTTTGTCTGTGACGGTGGTTCAATTCTGGACTGGCACAGCATGGGAAATGACATGCAATCATTACGGCACCCAAAACGGAAAGCGCACACTTGGCTAAGCAAGTGGTGATATATTCTGTTTTATGTTGAAGCCATGGTTCCTTGACAGTGAACTCAATTGTATTCCTTATTTTTAGAAGCAGTAATGCATCAATGCCTAGCCAAAGCAAACAAAACCAACCCTTTTTGTGGATGGACAGCGATGGCGCGGGGTTGGTCCAACCCCTCCGATATCACGACGGAGCGAAAGGCACCATTGAGGCGGGAGATTTCGATCAGGTTAAAACCGTGATCCGTCCAGTACAAGTTGCCTGTAAGAAAGCCAAACACGTTAGACCTATGACGCTGTAGAGAGAGAGCTATGTTTGTGCTCCTAAAAAGAAGCTCAGCAAACATCCATTTAAGGCATGAGCAGTGACTATATTTGGATACTTTGTCTTTGAACTCATTTTCAGCCCATGAGTCACTGCTATTCAAGTGTGACTGGAGACCACCGGTCAATTGCGTTTTCCTCGAGAGCCAAAATGACCTGCTATCCAATCAACGGCGATGCCCTCAACCCGGCTGATGCCAGTCGTAACGATGTCCTCTCGCCATGTTTGGTCTCTCTTGGCACGGGAGATTCTGTTCAGGCCCATGTCGGTCCAGTACACCGTGTCATTTCCTGTGGAAACGGAGGACATCGTTTATTTTTAGTGCGTGAACAAAATGCCAGACAAAAAAACAACAAAAATATACTCATGCCCTGACCAAACACAGCTTATTAAGTAGGGTTTTATCACATAATTTGCTGCTTTACAACCACGGGAAATATGAATTATGTGGCCAGAATACAAACCATTCCCAAGACCTAATTTCTTTGTTGACAAGTGAAAAAACAAAGGGACGGTAATTGTTCAACCAATTTCATTGAAAATATGTGGCTGCTATGCAAATTCATGGCGTCTCTAAAGTGTTACGAGTCTAGCTCCATTTTCTCTCACATAAATAAAAAATAGTCCTTTATTTCTAGTCCAGCCTTTAAACACATTTCACCACTAGCTTGTCAGAAAGCACAAGTTGTTAAGGAGGTTAGGCAGCTTTATATGTTTATTTGCACTCGCCTGTTTATACAGACTTCACACTCTGTTAGCACATATCTCACATGTGACAGGATCCAGCTGGAGGCCTTTCATCTTTTTTTTACGCTCCAGCGACCTGCCTGCTGCATAACGACATGCAAATGATATGCGTAAGCTATCAGTAGCTGCTGGTTGGGCTTAGCAGCGTATTTGCATGTTCACCTGCACCGTGCCATAAAAGGGAGGGCAATCAGAAGCCTCATTCGGTACCAAGGCCGAGTCTAATTTTAGCGTGCACCGGAGGTTATGTCCACGTTTCCCCAAAATAAACACGGTCACACATCAAGATTGCTATTGACCCTCAAGAGTCACTAAGAACTCAGGCACTCAAGTGGGGGTTTCTAGTAGATATGGGAGGGAAAGTGCAGGACGGAAATTCCATACTGAGCGCGAACAACACTTTTATTTTTCCAAGGGGAGGATGTGCTTTCAAACTCTCCATTTGTTTAATGGGACCACTCGTTCCATGCATTACGAAACTGTGCACACCTTATCTGTGACAGTATGTGTGAAGACTGTGTGTAAGTGTCTGGATGCTAAGTGCTAAAACGAGAGACATTGAGGGTCACTACAGAACGTGAGTGTCTCATGCTCACGAGACACAGTCTCCCCTGTCCTTTATCATAGCTTCTGTTATCATAGATCGTTGCTAACACACATGCCCCATACTTTATTCATGGAGTTCCTCAGAATAATAAATCTACCATATTTATCATATGAATTATGCAGGGGAAACCATATACATAACAAATGCTAGCACAAGCCATTGGGTTTATCCATTACAAGGCACATGTACCCTTTATTTGGTTCAACATCGAGGGAATTGCTTTGTGTTAGAAGTAGTTGTGAGGCTAGTGATGGAAATGATAGAGTGTTACTTACTCATGGTGAGGTAGTCTAACGTGAACTTATTATTTCCTTGTCTTGGCAGCACTCAACAGTAGGCCTAATCATTATTCAAAAGGTCTACAGCCCACATCCCCCAGCGAGACTCGTTGCCAGGGTCTGAATTTTCATCCAAACCGGACAAACGCGCTCTTCGGCAATATTAAAAGGTAACATCTTTCAAACTGAGTTGAGAAAAAGTAATTCAGTCCGATGCGTGGGTCTATTCAAATGATGATTGCATGCTCCCGCATGGCTTTGGATCAAAGCTTGAACAGCTGTTCACTGACATCCTGATTTTGAACTTTGACCCTTCTCTCCACATGTGCTGTGCCCCCTCTATGCCTGGTGTATATCATACCTGCATGGAAGTCCACCCCCACAGCAAACAGAGTCCCAGTGATAGGCATCAGCCCCTCCATGTTATCATTAGGGTCCAGAGAGATTCCACGGATGCCTTCATGGATAGAATACATCAGAAAGGAGTCCACACCTACACCACAACAAAATCAAAGGTAAAACATGTGTTTAGAGCAATCAGAAACATTTCAGGATTATCAGCCAAATGTGTTTCACTATGCACAGCGTAACTGTAAAAACATGCTTGCGACAAGACAGATTGTTTGGATTAACAGACTAAGTTATCAGACTGTTGAGGCAGCATTCTACCAGCGGGATGTTAAAGTCAGGTCACATGTTACTTTTGGAAGGTTTTGCGGGCTGTTCTCACCCTCACAGGACAGGCGGTCCGTTCGCAGGTTATAGCCCACAGTGCAGGAGCAGCTGCGCGTGTTCTCGGAGGTGGGGAAGCAGAGCTGGGAGCAGCCTCCGTTGTTGATCTGACACGGGTTCCTCCCTGAATTGACACCAGAGGGACGTCACGTTGCTATAGCAGCACTTAATCATCCCCTACGCCAAAGTATTCATTTGTGCTGTGTGTACTGTAGCGTTTTAGAGTGGCCGTGTGTGTGTGTCTGTGTGTGTGTGTGTGTGTGTGTGTGTGTGTGTGTGTGTGTGTTGGCGTTACCTTTTTGGCCCTCCCTATCGTACACCTTCATGTGCACCACTCCGCTGGTCTTGTTTCTTAGAACCACAGGATTGCTCC
>JAVQJS010001101.1:0-12972 GCA_036024795.1 Galaxias rostratus | reverse complement strand
GTGGAACCAAAATTATCAACTTGATTTTAGCTTTATGAAATAAAGTTCTGGTATTGGTTGTGAATAAATTTTTTATCTTGTTTGCTTAAGCACATTGTCCACTCTGAGGACACCTTTTCAAAACAATTTACATGAAGGCTGAAACAGAAGCTGATGAGTCACACAATTGGTTTCAAAATACTCAAACAATCACAAAACACTCAAACACGCAACAAAATACCCTCGAATAACACAACTTTGTGGTTAAAATAAAAGAAAATATATCAATGAACACCGAAATACAAAATACAGCTATCTATACATACAAATGAGTTCCACCTTAATTTGCACATTATGTGGTGCCACTTTCTTTCCATAGTAATAATATGTGCTCAAAAAGGCTGGCATGATTACTACATTAATCATACTTTTTTCTCCAAAGATGATTTTACTAGAAATAACAAACCCTGCTGGACTCTGCACCTGCAGTTTTGCTTTGAGATGCCCTGATGAAATACTGTAAAGAAAAAGAAAAAAATAAAACATCATTAATTGTATTAAGTTTTAAGCAAAATCAAAAGGAAAGGGCGGATAGGGACTGATTGCCCCTGTGTAAAACTGCTTTGTTCAATCAGCAGAGATTCATAATTATGCAAGTAATTTCTATCAGCTGTGAATGGATGTATTCCTTTGGATGAAGACTGTTAATCAAATAGTTATTAGTCTTTCTATGAGATATGTGTTAAAACTATTTTGACAGAGGGTGTAATGGATGAGTCAAACCAATGAAAAAGTACATTTGCAAATAAAGGTTTCTGGTGTGCTAAAAAAGTCATGAAGATCAAGTGGATCCCAGTTTCACTAAGTGTGTTTTAGCAATAGATAAAAAAGAATATGAATCAGTTTGTAATTGTAGAAATTATGTCGGGATTTAAATGTCTCTACATTTGTGAACAACAAAGATCAATATTATTTGTATTAGTATTATTACAATAATTATTATTAGAATTATTGAGAATAACAAATCGTATAAAGAGTAACACAACTGATTCTACATTCTTTTAAAAGGCCTGATTTGTAGTGTTAAGCTAGTTAGCTTTCCCACGTTCTTTTTTTTGGTGGAAGAATGTCAACACAAAATTCATGCCAGCTCATTTTCCTGCACTTAAGTCTCAACAATAAAGAGAAGGAAAGTCCAACCACTCTGATGCGCCCTATCAGCGATTACTTCCTGATGGCAGAGGGCAGTTAACAAGCACACTACGGACGATTATACAAGTGTGAGGTAGCACTGATGTTGCTCAGAATAAGGAGCAAAACAATTGTTAAGAGCAAGCAAACTCTTTGGTCCCCAGCCCCCCCTCGTCCCCCTCTCTCTCTCTCTCTCTCTCTCTCTCTCTCTCTCTCTCTCTCTCTCTCTCTCTCTCTCTCTCTCTCATTTCATTCGTCAATTCCACCTGTTTCACTTCCCTTCGCTGATATGGTCGTCTGTACTTTAAGTTCTAAAAGTAAGCTTTTAAAATTGGAGAGAACAAGTCTCATTCGTCTTAAGTTGCCACACCACTGTTTAAACATGTTTGTGAAATGAATAAAATTGGTTAATTTTGAAATACCACAAGTGTACAAGACTTTTGGGAAATTGCATGTGTAAAGACTGCTTCTGCCTTTACTGACCTTTTAGACTTGTTCAACAAATACTGTAGAGTACACCTTTTTTCTTTGAATAAGTGCTTTTCAAGATTGCTTAAGCATGGTTTTGAAAATGGCAAATCTGTACAAAACCCTACACAGACAAGTAAATATAACTGTCACCGTAGCATATGGCTTTTACAATGTACCAGTCGCATATGGCTTTGAACCAGTCACACACTGCTGTGCTAAACGTATAACACAACATGTATACTTTTCTAATGACATTCTGTGGTTTATGTCAAGAACTACCGTTAGAGTAAAGTACATTAATATATTGACTAAAGACAAAACCACGGATGAAAATATTTCATTCTTATTTCAGTCAGACAATCCCAACTGAATCAAACCATTTATCTACACTGTTCATCCAACCGATATTTTTCCAACCTTATACTAACCACAATTTTTCCAGACAGCATTTTAATATCTCATCACCTTTTATCTTTATTCCACTTTCTTTAATCTTACAACTTCTCCCCATCCATCCTCTTAACCAACGTTTATAAACATCCAACTTTGTATCAGTTTCACGCATCCCAACGTTTTATCCCAACATCTCAGTGCTCAACCACACATGGCCTTTATACCTTAGAAGTCCGTCTGTCCTTAATCTTTTCATAACCATAAAAGTCTACCTGCACATTTCATGGGTTTAGCTGTTGCTAATCAATCGTCACTCAAGTTCAGAAGGGTTTCCCATGTACGTGTAAGGGTAGCCCGCACTTCCGGTAGGCCTAGAGGGGATGGGAATATGTAGAATTCCAGGATCCAAACTCCAGTCTTCCCGTCACAGGTGACGGCTATGGGTCAGAAGGATTATTCCAGGAACACCTTTGCACGTACCAACACGGAGAGAGGGTAATTAGAACTGAAGAGAGAAATTACTTCAGTCCATGGTATCGGAATCTGTCCATGTTAATGTTTACTTACTTATAACCTTTGCCACCTTAAGCAGCCACGAAATCTGGACCCAGCTCACTACATTACACCGCATAAACTTGACTTCAGTAATGATTCACGTTGCAACAATAGCATGTTTGAACTGTCTGTAGCAGGAGTAATCCTCATCTCTTGTTCTGTTGCATCCAGATTGCATCCTTCACATTCTTCAAATTGTTTATACCTATATCCTCCGAATCCAGAAACTCTGCTCAAACCTTAGCCAGCTTTAGCACAACTTGCCATATCACAGGGGAACCCATAATGCAAAGGGACATTTAGTGATGCATAGTTAAATGATTGTGATTGCACCATTGAATAGACTAGTCTGTAATGATGATCTCAGTTATGTTGCTTAACGTGACAGTTCACTCAATTTCGATTTTGAAATGTTTTACATCAGATACCAATGATGTAAATTATGTATTTCGCAATCAAACAGCACTGTCAACAACTTGAGAAAATGACCGTTTACTGTGTCATGGGTGGGCGGGGCAGTTCTTACTTATATTCTCTTAAACCGCAGCAAATTTCAGCCAAGGGGAGAGCCTATGTTTGTTCGCACAATGATCTGTGTGCATTGGGATGTACAGTATTTTTTTTTTTAAATACGAATTTCACTTTACATCATATGATCGTATGACCCGAACATGTTCAAAATACATGTTCAAACAACATACTATGTTTTAGAAAATCTGTGTGAAGTATCCCTCTAATAGGAAGGTCCAATCAATACTATAGGCGTACTTTGTTTGGAAACACTTCCCGTATATCCATACATTCCAACAATAGGAATCCTTAAGTCTTGATAGCTAATTGATAAGTAAGCCAATTATACTGCTGCTTTTCACACTGTTCTTATCTTGCTCTGTGAATGCGGTCAAGCCAGTCAGCGCTATGGAAACCACAGTCAAGCAAGCCGACACAGTGTCATTCCAAATTCTAGTTTGTTGATGACTCTCAGAAAAAAAAACTTCCAGGTTGATAGGATCGCCACTTCAGAGTAAATCAACCCATCCCCTGTGCCAGGTACTGAGAGACCAGAACCAGGGAACTCCCTGCCGTCAAATCGCATACTGCATATAACATTTTCCTCTAAGGATTTCCATTTACATTACTGTAAGCATTTCTCCTTCATTATACAAATTATTGGGCTGTCAATGCAAATGTGTCAAAGGGTCAACCTTTTGCCTTTTTTTTTTTTTTTAAGTGAGTCTTATCTTCCAAACGTTTGCAAGGTTTAGTCAACTTTTATAAATAAAGACAAATAAAATAAATTGTAAGTTTGTGTTGGTGCGTTGTTTAACTTGTCTAGCAAGTAGCCATGGTGTCATAAGATATGGGGTGTGGCGTGGGAGCCTGTGAGGGGGGTCATGTGTGTGAGCCTCAGGCTCAAAGCGTGAGGGTTGGCTTCCCTGCTATGGTTCTTTCGGTAATTAATTTGGAAAGGTGGTCCTCCAAAATATTTCAACAATTAGAATTGGCCCTTGAGATTCAAAATGTTGAGAGCCCCTGGCTTAAAGTATGTGCTTGATTTAGATAACATTAGATAAAAAAAATTCTAATCATCATTGAAAAGGGCTTTATCATAGGCAAACTGTCAAGAGAAACCTAACTCACCAAACTATTTATATTTTATTTGGAATAGAATGATTGCAGGTCCTGGTGTAAACCAGAGGATCCCTCATTCTCATAGTTGGCAATTAAGATTTACTTATTCGATTAACAGACAAATCAACAGACGTTTTGTTACCTGCCTTGCGTCTAAACCAAAACTAATGCCTGTGTTTGTAAAGACCAACTTGTTTCCCTCAAACAACAAGGGATTATTTGATGCCCAGCTGTCCTTGTGGATAGCAATAAATGTACATTCCTGCGGTCCAGAATAATCTTTAATGTGTGATAGGACTTTTACCATACTCTCCGTTTCGTTCACTTCTCCCTTGATGCTGTGAACCTGCTCTGTGTGGATTCAGAAGTCACTGAAATGTAACAAATGAGCCAGCGGGGGGTGGTTGGTTGACTCAGAATCATACATAATCAGAGATTGACTCGGTGGAAATCTACACCCATTTCAGATGCAAGTGGTCTACCTTTAAAATGGCCTTTTATCATGCTGATTACCTCCATGTGGGATAATTTTTGCATCCCTAATGGTTGGTCCGAAACAATCCATGTACCAGCGTGAGTAGGAGTCAAGCGCCAATGCTTGCATTCAAAATCCCGCTCTGTAAATGAGATGTTTGAGGTTGAAGGGAAATATTGATGAGTGTGAGAAACACCATGAAGTCCAAGTGATTGCTGATGGTTTTCCTCCACTAAAAAACACAACAGGCTCTCCTTGCTAGCTGAGTTACATTCCAGATCTACTTCTTTTTCGTTTCTTCACTGCTTTATCTCATTGTTTAGGTAAAGGTCTCCCGACTTCACCTCTCAGTACCTAGCAGGAAGTACTCTTCACAGCTACATGTCCTATATTCATCATGTGTCAATGATCCATTTGAATGTATTAACATGCATGCCTGCCTATTGTTAACATGCTAGGTAATGGAGCAAAGTAAATGTAGCCTGAATAGAAATAGGAGGATATTTAGGTTGAGAGTAGCAAGCAGGGCCAATCATCAGAGTTTGCCTCACAAAGAACTAATGAAGAAACATTATACCAATTTTTAAACCTATAGGAATCACCTGAAATATAAGTAAATAAAATGAATAGCGTATTTTTGGTCAAGTGCAAAACTCATCAACTATTCTGTCAGGATCCTTTAGAGAAAATAAAAAAAATCTAAATTGGGTTAAACGTTCCACTGTGCTGTGGTACGTCACTTGCTCCAAGGAATAGCTAAGTATGCAACGCTAAAAATACACTAACAATTGATTTGATTGCATCTCGACAGCCCTGTAAGGCTGATGCGAGAATGGAAATATCCATCTACTTTATGTTGCGAGACCGCTTGTTAAATTCTAGCTTCATGTACAAATGGAAAATGACAGTTGTCCTATTGGCAGCATTTTAATAAACACTAAATTAACACGTGTCCTCATAGACTAATTAGTGAAACCATTTTGGTTAGGAAAATCTATCTATACCACTCAGACCACCAGTAGCACTCCACAGGGAGGCTGTTAAGTCCCATACAGGATATGTGCTGGGTCAGTCATAATTTTCTGTGAAAGTCTCAAAACTAGAACTCAGTACTTCTCCAACATCAAAGTTATATGCACATACTCCTTTCCACCACTTCATAAAATACGGTTTTCTGATAGTCACAGCTGCATATACAGCACCAGTAAAAAGTGTGAACACACTTTCCCATTCACTTCAATCACTGTTTGGTTTATTCGTTTAAATTCCCTTCCCCCATTTTCTTGTATTGCTTTTATTTGAATGGACTTTGTTGATGTTGTACCTTCGTGTATTTACTGCCTGATAATGGTTACCTGTGCTTTGTCCATTTGTCTGTTTATTTGCTTTTTCAGGTATTTCATTTACTTAATCTTTTAACTCAGTGCCCCTGTGTGTTGGTACACACCCTAAAACAAACAGCACTATTAGAATGTCAAACATAAGTGTGAGAAGTAAACAAAAGACCATTACTTGGTAATACATTGTCTGCCTCTATGATCTTAAAATGTTTTGTAGATTAAGATACATACATGACAGTTCTAGGCCACACATAATATGGAGAATATGGTTAAGATAGCCATGCTCTGCAGAGTTAACATCGCAACTGGACAGCCACAGGATTGGGGTGAGAAAACACAATGCAGAAGTGGACAAGAGCAGGCACATTTTATCAAGGATAAACTTAACTGGGTTGAATTTTGCCGGACGGTCAGTCTTCAGAAGATTCTTATCACCAGTGACAGCAGACGAGTCAGAGAGGTGCTTCTCTACTCTGAAGTGGACTAAGGTCCACCTGATGGGCACCACGACACGGTATCGCTTGAATTCCCTGGCAATGCTTACCATGAAAGACAAATTAAGAGAAAACACCCCCAACTTTAATAATAAAGTAATTGAAAGGTTTGCCACTCAAGAGAACAAAATTGCCAAACTCCGACACAAATAAGATACCAGACACACACATATCGTTACCTTGACCCCACTATGGTTTAAGTGTAGTTGACATAAGCATCCGATTACCTTGTCTAAAACTACCTCACTTTTTATTATTGACTTAATAAATTCTTAGTTTTTCATAGCACACTGGTATCCAGCAGATAATATTAACTTGTATTGGTGAAGCTAACTGAATTTGGCACAGCCCCACCTAGAATAATCTATCCCCGGCCGCCACTGGAATGTACCGCAAGCCTAGTGTTTTCTATGGTCGAGTGCAAAGGTCCATGATTATTAGTAGTTATCTGCTTCTTTTCATTCATCGCCATGAACTCCTTGGAGAGTAAGAGATGCTGGAACGGCATCTAATAGCAAGAGAGAAACAGAGCAATTCCATTCACACTTCAGGATTCTCTTATCTTCACTGTGGACAGACACTGACCATTGAATACAACAAATTGTTATCTAAAACCACAGTATTAATGGGGTGGCAACACCTAAGTGTGGTTCTTAGATTCTAGACAGCCATTTTGGCCTATCCTCATTGATTTGCCTGTACTAAGAGCACATAACAATGTAATACATACCAACATCATGACAATAAAAAAATAAATTGTTTGTTTTCCATTTAGTTATTTTGAGAAATTTTAGATGACAAAATTAACACGGACTTGTTTACCGCATCTTTTCTCTTGTTGAATACAGAAAGTTGAGTTTCCAAATAATCTGTTTCCTGAACGTACTTTCGTATTTTAGGTTTGAAGAATAGTTTTCCTCCTGGACGTACTCGTTTTCACCAAACTGATCTTTTATATACTACTTTTTGCCGGTTCATGATGGTTACTTTTAAAATGGCTAAAATGCAGGGCCGTTTCGGAACATTTTGGGGCCCTAAGTAACATCTTAGAGGAATGTGTTAATGTTCAGAATTTGTTTCCCAGATTTAATTGACGCAGTTATGTTCTTCATTTTCTTCTTCTATGCTGCATTACTGCAGCACAGTGATATGTATTTATAGATTAACCACTCAAATGGTATTGTAAAAGTGTTATCGCAACGATTTAAATTTCTGGGGTGAAGTACACTTTTATCATTTGATCAGTTATTGCAGTCACATTATGGAAGGTGTTTGTAATGCTTTAGGAAACATCTGTCAAATAAGTGTTTCGCTGCCGAACGTCTAATGTCTTTTTATTGAAGATGTTTGATCATAACAATTTAATTAATATCTGTGAAAAAAACAGTATAGCTTTGCACAACCTTTAATCTCTTTTCTGTGAATTTATTGTTTTTAAACTTTATTTGTATTCGAAGATTTTGCTTGTATTTTATGGGTTTTGTTCAGTGATTTTAACCTTTTTCAAGGGATTCTTTTAACAGTGTTTTAAACGCAGTTTGGTCAAATCGCTTGTTGCCTTGGCAAAGGCTATGACAACCAACTGCCCCAGCAAATTAAGTAGCAAAACCTGTTATAGATTTCCCAAAAGTTGACTATTGTCACACAATGAAATCGGCGGGAATTCACTTGGAAATTGATTAGCCTATGCTGTATCGAATAGCGGATCAAAATGGGGAAACTGATGATAACGAACAAACTAAACACTATATATAATTACAATATAATACAGGATTAGAAGGGGCTGGATTTGATTGGCCCATTTAATTTGATTGGCTAGATTGGCAGATTTGAAAAAAGCGAAATAACCAAGTGGAAAGGAAGGGATGAAAAGGCAACCAAATACACACAAAATACAAACAATACAGACGCCAAAATATGGGTGGACGTAACAAGTATGGTCCACACAGCTGGGTTGGATGTTATTTAGTTTTGTGAGCTAAATCAGTCAGCCCCATTGCTGCGATGCATCAAATTCAAATTTGCACAAGGAAATGCATTTTCAGTTTTAAAATGAATTTGTTGTCTTATGGTGAAATTATTGACTTCAAACCTATTTACATTCCATCCGGAAAGTATTTGCAGCGCTTCGCTTTTTTCACATTTTGTTATGTGACGGCCTTTTTCCAAAATCCCCTAAATATATTTTTCCTCAAATTCTACAAACAGTACACTAATGAAATGTGTAAAAGGTTTTTGGGAGATATTTGCAAATGCATTAAAATTAAATTACTCAGAAATCACATTTATTCACAGTCTTTGTCATAAAGCTCAAAATGTAGTTCAGGTGCAACCTGTTTCTATTGTTGATCCTTGAGATGTTTCTACAGTCCACCAGTGGTAAATTCAGTTGATTGGACATGATTTTGAAAGGCACACACCTGTCTTTATAAGGGCCCACAGTTGACTGTGAATGTCAGAGCACAAACCGAGCATGAAGTCAAAGGAATTGTCTGTAGATCTCCGAGACAAGATTGTCTCGAGGCACAATTCTGGGGAAGGGGACAGAAAGCTGTCGGCTGCTTTGAAGGTCCCATTGGGCACTGTGGCCTCGAGCATCAGTAAATGGAAGAAGTTTGGAACCACCAGGACTCTTCCTAGAACTGGCTGGCCATCTAAACTGAGCAATCGGAGGAGACCTTAGTCAGGGAGGCTACCAAGAACCTGATGGTCACTGTATCAGAGCTCTAGAATTCCTCTGTAGAGAGAGAAGAACCTTCCAGAAAGACAACAATCTCTGCAGCATACCACCAATCAGGCCTATATGGTAGAGTGGCCAGACAGAAGCCACTCCTTTGTAAAATGCACATGGCTGCCCGTCTGGAGTTTGCCAAAATGCACCTGAAGGACTCTCAGACCATGAGAAACAAAATAATTTGGTCTCATGAAACAAAGATTGAACTCTTTGGTGTGAATGCCAGGGACGTTTGGAAGAAACCAGGCACAGCATATCACCAGGCTAATACAATCCCCACAGTGAAGCATCATGGTGGCACCATAATGCTGTGGGGATGTTTCTCAGCAGCAGGAATGGGAGACTCGTCAGAACGGATGGAAACGTTGAATGCAGCCATGAACGGAGACATCCTGGATGAAAACGTGCTTCAGCGCACACCTCAGACTGGGGCAACGATTCACATTTGCGCCTGCCTTGTCATAAGAATTTCTTTGCTCAGAATGATCCTGTATTATACTGTGCATTTGACAAACAAAACACTTTGAACTTGAACTTTGAACATTTCAGCATGACAACGTCCCTAAGCACACAGTCAAGATATTAAAGACGTGGCTTAAGGAACACTACCACACTTGTGAGTCCTGGATTGGCCCAGCCAGAGCCCCAATTTGAATCAGATCGAGCATCTATGAAGAAATCTGAAATTGGCTGTGCACCAATGCTTCTCATTCAACCTGATGTAGCTTGAGAGGTGTTGTAAAGAAGAATGGGCAAAACTGCCCGAAGACATTCAAAAAGACTTGGGGATGTAATTGCTGCCAAAAAGGCAATATCAAAGTATTGAGTAACGGTTGTGAATACTTATTTACTTGTTTTTGAGAAATCTACTAAAATCTCTGAAAAGCTGTTTTACCATTGTCATTCTGATGTATTGTTGTAGAATGTTTAGAGGGAAAAAATAATTTATTACATTTTGGAATACGGCCTTAACATAACAAAATGTGGAAAAAGTGAATAGCTGTGAATAGTAACTGTATGCACTGTAAATGCAATTGAAATTCAAAAAAAGCCTTTGTTAACATTGTGCGCACCAGGTTGATTATAAATCTTTCAAGAGAACATTTGAACGTGATTAATGTTTAAAGAGAGGGGCTCTCAAGTTGTCATTTAGGAAATACTTTTAATACACTGGCAATGATAGCCTTTTATGTGACAGCGTCCTTTGTGCTTCTCTTGTTTAAGAGGGGTACTGTGACCTTCAAGTAGTGTCTTGCTGTGAATTAATTTAAAGGTTTGGACAGGTTCAAGTCAAACAACATTGTATTTAATTCAGAGTGGCACTGGCAACTACTTCAAGTGACCACAAGCCATTTTTTGTACAAACGGATTGTACAAACCTTTAGATATTTTGCACATTGTAAAGTCTATGAGAGAGTGAAAGAAATGCTGTTCATATCCATCCTTGAAGTCTCGATATTTAGCACAAATTTTTTCTTCCATCCGTTACAATCTCTCCCAAAACTGACCAATTGCTCTGTAGCACAAATAAGTGTTTCACAAAATCTGAAGGAGAAATCATACTTGGAGTATAGTCAAATAATAGTTGTTAACCGTGCTAGAGACATGCAGTGAGTTCAAGTATTCTGCATGTCCTCTTTGTGATCAGGAAAATTATTACAGGAAGTAAACAGCAGGGATTCCCAAACTGGAAAATACAAACAGCTGCTTTAATGACACCTTTAACTATACAGGCAAAATCACAGATGATCTTTCAATCAAATGTAATAGTTTACTTGAAAAGGAAATGATCCAACCTACATTTAAACTCGTGGCACAAGGTACAGTCTGAAACAATATGTAACATACTTTGGTTTGTACACTCAAACTTGGACATGTTATGAGATGTCGCCTATTAACTTAAATGTAGTTTTTTTCTACTGACTCTGATGGACCTAAGGATAGTTGTCATCTTTATCTGTTTTTAGGTTCAGCGCTAAGGTCTGTCTCATGTTGAACATTTTACAAATTGGTGGTAAAATGTGGTACTGAAATATTACAAATTAGCTATCACAAATTCAGTGTGGCTAAGGTTTTAATGCATTTTTATGATGTATCTGACTATTTTTGACTTTGTATATATTGTATCAAAAATGTTAATTCAATATTTTTTCATTAAGATTTATTGTCCTTTAGGCAGCTCACTAAAACAGCATTACTAGAGAATAATGCTCTTCAATGGGCTCTAGCTGTTGTTTTATGTATATATTGTTCATATAACAATTTTGTAGACAAATGTTTCTATTCAAACCAATGGGTTAGCCAAGAGTGCTTTTCTAGCTCCAATGCTGGAGGAAAAACCTTTATTAGGACTTGACCTTTGTGAAGAGACTTTTTCCTCTGTGGCTTTGGAGTACTTTATTAGCTGTCATTTACGCTGGCAACAAGTAGGATACGCTGTACATAGGCAGACAGGAGAAGAGTTTTAAATGTCTGGGAAATGTCAACACTTGCTTCTTCCAAACTGCTGAGGTCACCAATAAATAGTGTTTGTCAGCCAAACAGTTGCCAGCACAAGTTTACTTAAGAATAATGCTATTGTAGATGGTGTGAACTGCACACACTTGCATATTTGAAAAAGGTCTTGATTGAGAACTTGGTGCTCAAAGCTGGTGAGGAATCATTTACACTAGCTAACATAATTTTAATGAATATGTAAATTCATGAAAAACAGTAAGTCTTTCAAAGTACTGGGGCACAATGGGATGATTACTTTTCTCATACGGTTCTTAAAGTTGGTCGTAAGGAGCTAACAAAAATATGAGAGAACTATTAATTCAATGATTTGACACAGTGTCACAGGCATATTATTATTATTATTTGCTATGTCTGTAAACTTCAGCTGTGTTTTTCAAACCCTTTTATTATGTACCCCTTGAAATTTTTGAACCAGCGCAAGTAATTTTTGGTAGTATATCATTTGCTTTCTATAAAATTTTCAAAAACTATTGATTGTATGGTTATACTGCATCAATATAGTGTAGTAGAATTTGGATCAGCGCCTTAATATTTCATCCAAAATATTTAGCCAAATTGCCAAATGGGCTGTCCAAAAAGTAAAGAATGCAGAAACTTTTTTTCCTTCAATAATTTGTGCCCAAGAAATGCAATGTGATGAACATACATATTTGAACACCAATGAGGAGAGGGGGTCTTTGTTGAACCAGTTAGAACAGTCAAGACATTTTCATCAAAATTTAAACTTCAACGTTTCGCGATTGATGTACACACAGGATGAACCAGTACACGATAATATTTTTTAGGACTAGGTCTGCCCGCATTCGGTGAAGTTTACGGAAATAGACCCCCTTCGTAATTGTGGCATTATTTATTTAACAATGACGGCATGTTACCTGAACATAGTAAGCATCTAATGCTTACATGTTTCCCATCCCCTTCCACCAACCTCATATTGATTTGTTGCCTAAGGGAAACGATGTACTACAAGAATATTGAAACACCAAGGTTTTCTATAATGCGTACTATCCATCCATCCATTATCAGAACCGCTTATCCTATGCAGGGTCACGGAGAGCTGGAGCCTATCCCAGCTGACTTTGGGCGAGAGGCAGGGTACACCCTGGACAGATCGCCAGTCCATCGCAGGGCTAACACATAGACAGACAACCATTCACACACACATTCACACCTACAGACAATTTAGAGTGA
>JAVQJS010001085.1:0-23235 GCA_036024795.1 Galaxias rostratus | reverse complement strand
TGGTTGCTGCACACTGGCACAGATCTGAGATCAGCTTATGGATAGTTCATTGGCAGCACAATCTTACCCTGACAAGCTGTGGATTTGCGGTTTGCTTAAACTGTGCTACATTTTAAATTAGTCTACTCTAAAGATCAAACTTTAGGGTCCAAACCAGTGACTTAAGTTGCTATAAGGAACTCTTGTTGGCAATTTGCATGTACTGTATATGCACTAGTTTGAAAACAAAAATCTCAATAAAAATATTTTGAAGCAATATTTTTCTGTTGCTCTTTTTACAAAATGTTTTCATCTTTAACATTTTAGGTTGACACTCTAAAGGGGAATGGATTCCTTCAACTCTTTCATCTTATTTTCATTAGACAGAAAAGTGGCGTTTGAGACAAAATTGTCTGCCAGTGTCCAAGACAATCAGTGGATCCGCACACGCCCTTCATTTTCGTTTTGATAAACATGAAACTGAATTTTATTTAAGGGGATATCCATGATTTATTTACTATGAGAACTGAACTTTTAAATGTATCACAAGTGTGACCACAGCACAGTTATATAATAATTATTTATAATTCCCCATCAATATATTGCTGGCTAAACTTGTTTACTGCAAAAAGGGCTCCACACAAAATTCTGGAAAAAAAACACCACACAAACGTATCATAGTAGACAAATATGACATACACAGAAGTATACAACATACCATGCCTAAATCCTTGCAGAAACTTAAGATACTGAAATTGGCAAAATGGACAAGAAAATACTTCGTTTTAAATAAACGCTATACATTTCATATTTAAATAAAAACAAATACATTCATATAAAAAACTACAGATTTTAAATGCATTTTAAGTTACAGACACAGTTGCATCCCTCCATGAACGAAATAGTTTTAAAATACAATTGTCTGATGTATCCATCCATTCCATTTTGAGTCCAACAAAACTGGGAGCACTTTACCCCAGTTTTTATTCAGTAAACCATTAGTCATTGGACACACTCTTAAGAGGCCTTCTCCTCTGCCAACAAGACCAGCGGGAAATAATGGATGAGTTTTGGCAGTCGGCACAGAGAACTGAGCAGTTCTTACAGTCATCAGTGTCGCTGTAGGAACAACAATACCACTGGCTTTTTGTGAAAGTAACGATGCCCCCTTGCTACAATGTTGTCAGAGCACAGCATGTTGTTTGAAGATGAACCAAGGCATGGCGCTGTAATCAAAGGCACTCAGACATTGTTCTTTTAGCACACTGTCAGTGTCACAGAGACCAGGCTGGAACCCCGGGATCCAGCCAGCAGGGCATGTCAGGGGTTTTCACCCAGCGATCTTACTGTGTGTTATTGTTTGCATCTGGTTCCAAATCTTGTGTATTTCCACCACAGCATTATCTTACTCTCTGGTTCACTGTTGTTTAACCTGTGTTGCTGATCTTAAGTAAAACAGTGATTTGTTCAATAGTCATAATTTTATTATCTCTTTTATCTTTGTCTGTTAATTTCTCTTTCATACATTGTTACTCAACTTGAACGTCCTTGGAAATCATCCATGAACTTGTGTTCATATCACACCTACAGCCTTGAAACTCATCAGCAAAACAATTTGTATTCACACAGTTCACATTGCCCAGATTATACAGTATCCATTCAATTCAATTTTATGCCCACCTAGTTTCAGTGTTAACCATTTGTCATATTTGTTTTGTTCACTTTCCGTTCTCTCACATTTTGTCTGCCATCTGCATTTTTCCTTTCTTTAACATGTCAGCCACTTGTTCCTCCGCTTTGGTGAGCTGAATTACTACTTTAGTTTACAACGGAGAAAGAACTTGCTATTTGGTTCACAGATTTGATGGCAGTGTACAACGGTTCATTACAGAAGCAACTCATTATCTTGGTCATTAATACATTGAGGGACTTCAAAGGGTCTCCTTATAGCAGATCTGCAATGCAGTGCTTTTGAGTTGGAATGTCATTGGAAAAATATGTCGCTTCGTGAATCATGTCCTTATATCAATACAAAAGGCAAAATAGGAGCTTCATTGCACAGTGTTAACATTCAAACAACAACAAAAAACAACAACCATGCACACTCTCAAACACACATTCCCACATACATTCTAATTAGCAACACAACTTAATGCTACTTTGTACATATTTGTCAAGGAACTAAAACCCCAAATCCTTACTAGGCAGCTAGATAAGTGGTTTCTTCAGCCAGGGGCCTTAGGACAGAAAAGGAGTGTGTTTGACCACTAGGAGCATCTCACTGATTGGGGACCAAAGTAGACAATGGACCGGGGGATTGGATAGGGATACAACAGGTAGACCACCTCCAAGGGCAGGATCCCGACGGCTGTGCCTCCGCATGGTCAAAGGAGGCCAAAGGTCATAGGTCAAATCAGCAGTACTCCTCCCCCTGAGGGTCTGGCAGGTCATTGAGGTCCAGGAACACCGAGGCGTTGGAGAGCTTGCGTCCGTTGGAGGACAGGTCCAGCAGCTCCTCGGCCGTGCTGGGCACCGAGCTGATGTACATGTCCCACACCTGCTCGGGGGAGTCCAGCTCCAGCAGCTTCTGCTTGATCTTCAGGTTCTTCTCGATGTTTCTCCGCTTGTGCTTGAACTCCAGGATGGTCTTGGTATAGCGGTTGATGGTGGTGACCGAGGAGGCCATGCAAGCGGTGAATGAGCTCCACGCCAAGCTGCACAGTAGGACAGGACACTCAGCCATGGTAGATGCAGGACCCCTTTTTATTTAGAGGCTAGACATATAGACACATCAACCAATATTTGGTTTGAGGGTAGAAATAACTGTTTAAACTGAAGGGTTTGAGATTTTGTCTACTCACATGTAGGACCAGCTGTAGTCCCATGTTTGAGGCTTCCAATCCTCCGGGCCAAGACTAACAGTCAGCTGGAAGGCCGTGGTGTACATCATGTGGGCCACCATGCCTAAGAGGCCTGCCGGTTGGAGAGAGCACAGTTTAGTATTCAAAGTGTACACTTAGACAGTGATGCTAATTCCAGTTTCACGGGTGCTATCAGAGCTTCATGGGAATTTAGTAACTAGTTCTAGAGGACAGTACAAGACACACCTCTGACTATATAAGGAAGATGTTAACTGAATACGGGCTGATCTCCTTTACAATGTCTGGGGTGATCTTTATCCCTAATGCACTTGATCCTTTGCAGAAATCCCTTAAAAAAAACAAAAAAACTTGTATAGACTTTAATATTTGGTTTTTGTTGCGTTTAATATATATAAATAATCTAACAATGTACAGTTTATCTGGGATTCGATTAAGGTTAAGAACTTCAATTGTTTTAATACATACAAAACGACTTTATATGGTGTAACTTAACCATCCCTGCAGATTTAGGATGTAAATACGAATGTAAAAGTGAAGTCCCCCTTTTGCACCACTTGGTGGCAGCACCTTCTTTTACAATGTGATGAGGGATCATCCGCTCAACAAAAACTGTTTTTAGAATCGCCTGCTGCGCATATTTAACAAAGTAAGTAGGAACTATTTTCACTGCATATTTAGCATGTGAAGGATGTATAGGGTGCGTTTCCTAACACAGCATTACTGTTGCTTTTTCACACTGCCATTGTTTTTTTTATAAGTCCCCTGTTGTGATTCATGTTTTAATTAAGATTGGATAGTAATTATACATTCAATGAAGGGAATGCCCTCTGGCTTCACGTTAGAAGAAAAGTCTACAGAAATTAAAAATCAGCAGTCCATAGCCAATTTTGCATAGTATATATTTATGATTAATGCGGTACAACATACTACTGTAAATCCTCGGTAAGGTTTCAACACATATTGTAGCTAACACAATATTTTCAAGCCCCACAAAATCAGTAACACGTGCCCAGACATCCTTATCGACAAGAAGCCAGCAGCCAGACTTGGCACACACAGATTTATCTGTCCCCAATAACCCTGGCCAGACTCGCTGTCAGTCAACCAGAGGGCCATGGTGGAGAGAGGGAAAGTCTCTTGTCAGAGAAAAAACACTTAGATCAGTGGTCTGTGAACCCACATCCATGGATCCCTCCCGCCACAGGATGTAATGACTACGGCAACGAGGTAACAACATGCTGAGTTAAACAGACATCTGTGGATGCCAAGACTCAACTATTGGGTTGAACCAGGTACAGGCTGCGTAGGCAGAAAGACCACAGAAGTGACAAACATGGGTTTCTGCCACTGATGCTAAGTCCCCTTTCTGTCTCTCTCTCTCTCTCAGGCTGACTAGTTAGATCCATGTCAGAAACTGACAGCTGAAGCTGGGGATCTCTTCACCACTGGACTTTTAACAACCACAAAAGGACAAATCAAAACCGTCTGCGTTTCAATCCGATTATTCCGTAAGCCCCCCAAATCCTTGGACTGAACAAGAGCCGAACAGCCATTCGAAACGGAACGCCTTGATTTGGATTTCCCCTAACTATGCTCATGTTTATCCCCCAAAAGATATTCCTTCCACTGCATAAATTCAAAGACTGCCTTATGTTACGGAAAGCAGAACAAATCCTAGTGCCAAGGCCATGCTCCGTCTTTCCCAGAATACATTCAGCCCGTTTGATTAAACTAAAAGGTCTGGTAATTATATTCAATCATTCATATTTCTTTAATCTTTGAATACAAATAAAATTTCTGCAAATCCCTACAATCGTTGTTTACAGAGAGAATTATTTGTTTCCAAAGGACGATATCATAATCTTTTTTTTTTTTTTACCACAAGCCAATACCATGACCAAGTCTGTCTGTCTTACTTTTGTTTTTGCTTGGTTGAAGGGTTGGTCACCAACAAAGGTCAATGAGAGTATCAAGATGTAAAATCAAAAGGGTGGAACCGATGAGCCATATTGTAGTTCGGTATGTAGCTATTTGTAGTACTTATCTTTATTGAAAGCACGTCAAGTCTTTGCAATCAGATTTGTTCTGTAATTATTTCAGGCCCTGCTGCTTCTGCCTGCCTTGCTTTTCTATGCGGGCTATAACAGATGTTGCGCACGCAGACTCATACAATACAGAAAGAGTGATAATGCTCCCTATTCAATCCCATTCACCAAACGTTCTGAACTCCCTTTCAACAGCGTGTCTATTTGATAACGCAATGCAACTCAGAATTTGTACATATTGCCTCAAAAACTCGTTATCATGCACAATATAAAATCTGACAAAATCTAAATTCTTTACAAATCACAAACATGCCTTATCTTTGTTAAAAGGCAAAAGTTAAAAGTTTCTCAAGACCTAGGTCAAGGAAATGTGTTGCTTTCTACCCCTCCCTCTTTTTCTAATGCTTACTTTCACCCTACCAGCACTCACAAACTCACTCCCACCACAACCCCCTTCAACACTGCTTCTTTTATCGGATACATTCCTATTTCACTCCTCTTTCTTTCTCGTTCGTTCTCACTTTCTCCACCCATACTCTCCAATGATCCAGCACTTCATTAAAGGTTGTTTTGGATCCTAGTGGTCCTTTGGAGCTCATTACAACAGCTTGCTGAGTCAGGGAGTGCCTGAAACCACCGTAAACTACAGGCACATAAAAAACTAGAACTACTTCTAACCGCCTCGGCCCTTCATTGAGCCGTTTGTGTTGAGTATCGGCCCCTTGTGATAAGCTCTGTTTATGGGTGCGGTAAGTTTCCAAAAAGCCAATTTCAAAATGCCTCTGAGTAGTTCGGTCAGATCCCATCAAGGCAGCTGTAAATAAAGGGGGTTCTTTGGATAATAAAGCCATCAACACTGTAAATCCAGATACAGCCAATCCCTCTCTGTACATTTCAATCTGGTCAAGCAGTGACCCGGCACATAACCGGGTTGCGATTTGAGCTCAGCCAAACATAGATTAGATTACAGCAAAAGGCTCATCTGCGCACTGATTAACAAGGGTGGAAAAAGGCTGAAAAGGATCGTCATGAGCTCCAGGGGAGAGAACAGCATGGAAATAAGATCTGACATTGTGAAGATGTCCAACATTAAAGATGCCGTGACCCCTCTCTAATCCTGAGGACACAAATCCTCAGAATGAGATGGAAAAACAGGATAAAGATAAATAAGATACATACGTCTCATACAGATTTTCCTTTTGGTTATCCACTAGAAATGAAATCTAATAACAATGTTTGTGGTTGCCACTAGGAATGTAAGCATGGATATGTGAGTGCACACATACATACATACATACAAGGATCTTAACCTTTACCTGAAAGTACTGTGAAAATGGCAGCGAAGGCGTTGAGCTTCAGCCCGTTGATGACATTGCCAAAGTGACACACCTCAATCGACATGAGGATGCCCCCAGTGGCCAACAGGAGAATGTACAGGCACTCGGCCACAATGCACAGCCACAGCACTCCTAGTAGGGGTAGGAGTAAGGGAGAAGGGGAACGGGTTGAATAAAGATTTGGGTTGTAATAGCATGAGGTAGAGGGCAAAGGGAACGGGGAAGAGGAAGAAAGGGGAGAGGGCGGGTTGAGAGCAAATGTTTAAATATGGCTGTCCAGAGAAGAAGGAACGGTATAGGAACACATTGGCGGAAGTGGAGGGTAAGACACGAAGCAAGGCTCATAGAGAGAGTTACCAAGAAACAGAGAGAATGAGAGGTGAGACAGAGAGAGAGGGAGCGAGAGAGAGAGCCAGAGAGAGAGAGAGAGAGAGAGAGCGTAGGAGTGGGGTGCGGGGGCAAAGAGGGAATAGCAGGTGACCACTGACCCGACCACCCATAACATTAACCTTCACTGTCACAAAATGAGAAAGAAAGGCGCCGTCAGCCACTGAGAACATATGACATCCAATCTAGGTGAAACATTGCTTTTGCCATCTGAGATGTTTTCAGATAGTGGAAAGCAGTAGCTGCTTTCAAATGAGGCTTCTTACAACCTATTCCTTAGTGTTTGATGCATTTCTTTGAGATTTCCGATTTCCATAATCTATCAAGAAAATATGCCCATGACAAGACCAAGAATATTATTTCAAATAAGAACTGTCTAAATGTTGTATAATTAACATAATGCGGGAATGATTCTATATTATTATTGTATCATTCATCTGAACTTATTGTTATGACCTTACTGAAAAATGTTCTGAGGACATGATCACAGATGACATCCTATTACACTTGTGCCAATTGATTAAACCTGAGCACTACATACTAACACCCACACATTTCTTCCACACTTGTTATAACCTTGCTTTTGGCGCAGATGCAGAAATGGATTTCCAGACCCAATTGGATATCTTTAATCACATCATTCAAAGAGAGACAAAGTTAAGTGACAAAAGGACTGGACCTGGACTTTGACTGTTGTCTGTCTGTCACAGAGGAGCTAATTTCATTTCAGGGGAGATAGTGTCTCGGCCTGTCTTGTCAAACGAACCATCGAGCAGTCCTTTGTGTTGGAATTAAATCAGAGACACTAGACTAGAGGATATGGACTCTGAGCAGGCCGTCACACTTTGTGGGAGGAGATGGACGTCTGATAAGGGCCGTCCTCGGACCAATCGGGAGGAAACTAATTATCCTCTCTCTCACAGTCATGAACAACACCAAACAATGTGATTATCCTTTCAGGATTATAGACAGATTTGTTTTGGTTTGAGCATACATTGCATAGTTTTGGTCTGTAGTTGAAATAAACTTAGGGAATGACAGCACGTATTACAAATCTATAAAAAAAAAAATCCGTCAATCATATTTAATCTAGAAGAATAAATCAAAAGCTCTTGTATATTACTTTGATTTGTAAATTGAAATGTTCACATTACAGGTCAATTTAAAGTGTATTTTACTGTGTGGATGGGGAAATATTTCCTCAGCTTGGAGTAATGGTACAATTCATGAGACATTAATTCAAATTTAAATTAATATCTATGTGTTTATATATGTATTACTTACTTACTTACCTCTCTCATTTGAAGGTGCAACATATATGAAACTTCTACAGTTTTCACCTGAAAGGAAAGTATCAGATATGAAAATGGTCTGGTGGGAACCTATTTCAGTTGGTGTTGGACAACAAATTGAGCAACGAAGTTTACACTCATTTTGTTTAGTAATATAAAAAATAAACACTGTCAACAATCAGTCAGGATATCTTTGAAATCCTAGAACAATAGTTTAAGCCCTTGACCTTAGCCCAAACAAAAAGGCCAGAATTGCAATCCTTAAACCCTGTATGAAACCATAGTCCGTATTTTTTTAGGGAATTCCTTGAATCTTTTTTATCACAAATCTCTGCTTTCTGCTAAGTCAACCGCAGATCCTCATCAAATTAATCCACATCCAAATAATGTATTTTGGCATTTTGAACACACGCAATATTACACAGGCATGCATATATATATTTTTCAGAATGAGGTCAAATACAGAAGAATGTCTAGGGAAACGCTTTAAAGAGCTGTCACTAACATTTGTGGATAATTTTAAATATTCCATAACGCGTAGGCAAAACCACAAACTCCAAATGTTACGCAAACTCAAAAACAATGGTTTGGATTTCAATCAAAAGCATATCATTTATATATTAATGTAATGGTATGTGCGCAATGTTTGATTAAACGCACGGGTACGAAAGGTGCCTTGTGCATGCATGCTTCGAAAGTAACAGGTGGAACGGTAGTAGCTCTGTATACATACCGGTCATGTTAACATTTTGTTCGCAGGAAAACCAGATCCCTGTGTGAAACTTCCTCATCAAGTACTTGTCCTCGCCAGTTTCCCAGATATATTGGACCAGTCTGGAGTCGTTTACGTTGGAGCTGTTGAATCGGATGCAGAACGACTGTTTAGTAGTTGTTGGCCCGGTACAGTACGGTTTAACCACTTTCCGCGTTCCCTCACACCAATAGCTGGTTGTTAGAGCGGACACGGCGAGGAATAAGGCTACAAAGTTTAAGGTAAGAGCCAACGATGCCCTCCGTCGCCGATCTATCCCCATGACTATTACCGGGAGTTGCTAAGCCTGACGTTCAACAACAAAAAAAAACCGGGAGTCCTCCTCAAATCTTCATAGTGCTGATTTCCATGAACGTATCCAGAGGCAAATACAATGGTGCATCTAGCTCCAACCGCGCACTCTTCAGATATGCTCTTTTGTGGTGCTGAAACTCATTTTGTAGCCTACCCCAATCCCCCCTCCCAATCGTTTCTCTTTCTGTTTTGCGCTTCCACTCTCTCACATCTTTACAGCATCTCTTTACTCCTAACTTTTAAGTAAATTGAGGCCGGAATTAATTCCGGTAACTGGAAAATATTGGAAAAAACTGTGCCATTTGCTGTGACTCAAACTCGATGATGTTAGTGTACTAAGAGGCAACTTTCAGTAAAAGATATCAACGATATTATTGACTAATGATTTAGAAAATATCTTGGACATGCAACATTCCTTTTTTTATTTATTTACCTCAATTTCAATTTCAAACAAAGAACAAAGAGTTCAATTAAGCCGTCAAGTGTTCAATAGAACAATTCAATCATTCTTAAGGTTTGATTGACATGGCATAAAACCATCTTAAAAATACGTTGTATTGTGTTACATTACTTTTAATAGCTGTATGCTTTATTTTTGTATGCAAGTGATTCACTGAATTTTGTTTGGCCTAATATAATGCTGTGTATAACTGTCGACATATTATGAATGTATCTTTTACACACTATATTGGCCTGTGCTATCTGAATTAGTTTGGCCTTGCACGTGTATGTGAATTTGAGAATGAGTATGGTCATGATCATGATTGTTTTTGATTTTATATCTCTCTCCACTATTCATTTCCTGTGGTTGTCACGTGCGACACCGTCAATAACAGTGACACAGTTTGGGTGTCAGTCTGCATGTGTGTGCACTGACGTGCGAGTAGATTGTGTTGAAGTAGAGATCGTCATCGCACGGGGTTCAAGTCATTAATTTTCTCTGCCATTCCCCTCTCCCGACCTTTTTTGCTTGAAACCACACCGAAGTACCGAAGAACTATAGCAGGGGCAGTGGAGTGAAACAGTGCCCCTAGGATTAATTTGATGCAATTCGATCACGTTTAGACACTTGCCTGCGTCAAAGCAGATTCATTATGGCACTTAATGTCAATGATGTATGCACTTGGTCTTCCTCTTTTCTAATTGATTTTTAGCACTCAGCCTAACACTCCCAGGAAAACAACCTTACCTAAAACAGTTGATCAATTGTGATTTTGTCTCTAAGTGTTTGTTGTGGTGGATCAACATAATTCATCCATGGGAACTAATGCATTTCTAGGTGCGTTGTTCCGCACGTACGTTTAGAGCGCACGGTTTCCGGTTTAGTTCAGTACTGCGAGTGAAATGTGTGATTGTCCTGTCTTCGTCCATGTGGAATAAAAGTTTAGCTACCACATTCAACCCCCCGCCTCCGACTCCCGTCTCTCGGCACTACATTGTATGATATTACTATTTTTTACAATGTACTGTACGTTTTCAGCATATCTGTGAGAGGGGGTCCTTTTTCAAATCTTTGCTTGAGAGGCCTATCTCACTTATGGGAAGCGCCCCTGGGTGTACCCACCCATGGAAGCTTCAATGACCCCATGTTTGTCATGGAACAACAAGTCACAACAGTGACCCCGATGGCACCATCCCCTTTAAAAGTCACTGTTTGGCCCATAAATCATTCTTTGTCTCGTGCAAAGACCATATTATTGCTCCTCAGCGTAATGGGGTTCACTGTACCTGGTAAACTGTTAAAAAGTGATCTGTCAAAGACTGTTGACAAACACAAGACTTAGGTGATCTTTGCACGTTAGGTGAACCATTTTTTTGGTTTAAGGATAGGACTTACCTCTTGCTTAGTTTTATTTTGGAAATGTTTTGGATTGTTTGCTGTGGCGAGGTTTTTTCACAGGCTAGTCCAGGCTTAATTACGACTAGCCAATTCCCTTCAATAACATACTGACACATTGAAAGCTCATTTTTAACCTTACCCATTTTGTAAAAGTCAGACAGACTCAAGAATCAAATATGACAGTGAATTCCTGTACAGAACATCTGTTCTTCTGAGAGTTGATCCTCTCCTTACACAGCGAGTCACACATTTATTAAGGTCTACTGATTGGATACCACTGCTTCTTACTTAAGGTACTCAGTGTTGGTTCTTTCAACCTAATGGGGTAATCTACGCCTACGTGCAGGGCCTTACAGCTTTTGTATTTTGTCCGACTGCACTGTCATGGTAGTCTGTGGGGCGAGGCAATACTGGAGTTGTCTACATCCTGCCCTTATGTGAGCCAAGCAAATATTTCAAAGACAAAAATCAATGTGACATATGTAGCCCCGACTCTTTCATAATAGTAGTGATCTTTCCTTGCAGTGCAGGTGGGAAGGGGTTAGCTCCAGAATGACTGTAGGGGTCCGGCAGTGACTTTCAAATGCAGGTGGGTTTCTCAGGGTCACCGGTTACCATTGGTGCTTCCTTGGATGGGTACTGCCAGGGGGATGCTTCCCTTCGTTTTTTCCGAGAACCGAGGTTACACCATGTAACGTTAAGTTATGCATTTGTGCTTGTTACATTTGGTATGTACAATATCTGTATGATCAAAGCCTTTGGTTGTGTTTTATGGGTGTCCACCAAGGTAGGCTATTTCATATTCCAAAAGATAGGACAAGCAATTACATGTACTGTATACAGATCTAATAAAACCGTGATGCTTCCTTTTTCAAGGTGAGTTACCCAAATATTGCTCTGGGTCTCACCAAATGCCTGGTGGAGGGTTCTCAGCCTTTGTCAGAGTCTAGAATTGAGTAATAGGAATCACACTTTTAAGAAAGGGAATGTCACCTTCCAGTGGATCTATATGTAGCCCTGAGCTAAGACAGAGAGGAAGGGTGATACTCACTTTGAGTGACATCCTCAATATTATTCAGTCTGCTAAGGTTGTGGTGATAGAGAAATCGTCCCACCAAGGGCAATGTGCTTTAGGCAGAGACTACAAATCATTCATATTATCCAATGTAAAAAGCCATCTAGTTGTCAAAAATATGACATCATATTTTAGTGGCAATATCGTTTTAAGCAATGACACACTGAACCAATTAATCATATGCATCCATATTATTAAAGGTTTATTCAAATTAATCCAAAACGTATCGGATGGAATTACACACGTTATCGCTAATCCAGCAGAATAGATGACTAATAACGTTTTTCAACACACCATTCGTAATCCGTACATGAGTAAATTCTTTTTAGGACAGTAATCCGCCCAGCACTGCTCAAAGCAGATGCTCGGTTCCAAGGGCACCCTGTCCTGTGCTGTACGATGACATCCATTGGCCTTGGAGGTGGCTGATAGAAGACCATTGATCTGGTGTGTCGTGTAAGTGCTGCGTGACTTATGTGCCCTACAGGGTGGCTTATATTAAGGAGGACGCTTTCCTTTTGGTAGAGAATAGTAAGTCTGTAATTAGAATGACCAGGGACAAACTCTCGTATCCCTTTTCTGATGATTATTAATATTAATGGTTTGGCGTTACAGTATGTTTCTTTAAAAATCCAGTCAGTTTAATCTTATAAAAAAAAAGTTTTCTAAACAACTAACTCTAATTTGTCTCCCCAAATTAAATTAGAACTGATTAACTTCTTAATCAGAAGCTGACCTTGACTCTGGCCTTACAAAACACATTTGTCTAAAACTGGCTAATTAAAATAAAAAACAAATTGTCCACTACAGAACATCAATAATGTAATATCTTAATGACTTTGTAGACTCATTATTCACTTATCTGAGCATGTGAATATGATTTGTGATATAGACGTTATTTCTTGATGTTTCTGGTTGATTAAAATTCCCAGACAGGCTTCCATAAGCAGTGACATGTGTTTTCTTCTGTTATATGGCAGCAATAAAAATATGCAAATTGTGGAGATGTGATTTACTTATTTAGAGCTTCCCAGGCTTGCTGTCCCTCCTCCCTTTTCCCTACCAGTCAAATGGTGGTTTCGTGCTGCTCTGTGGTTTATGAGTGGGAGAAGCTCAGAGCTGGAGAACACACTCACAGGAAGACAGATGGGAGCCCACTGATCCTACTCACTCTTCAAATGGTCTTATTTACATAATTACCCTCTGCCAAACAGTGCACACATAGGGAAACGAAAACGGTTGCATGACTGTACACACAGATACATAATCACATACACATAGGCACAGGCACACACATGCACACGCACACACACATGCATTCATGCACGCACGCACACACACACACACACCCACACCCACACACACACACACACACACACATGCACGCGCAAACACACACGCATTCATGCACGCATACACGCACACACACACCTACACACCCACACACACATAAACAGGCACAGGCACACACTATAAGGCTTTGCTATAAATTCTCATATCATATGTTATGTTTATGTACGCAGTGTTGATGGGGGGGGGGGTGAGGGGTATCATAAATAATTATTTTTAATAGGTAGATATTGCATTTAATTTCCAGTTTGAAAAGGTAACAGAACTGGTTGGCAGTTCCATCTGTCTTATGTAGTATTTAGTGTCCTATTTGTTTTTATTTGACCTTAAAACCCGGTAAGTGACAACAACGTAGAAACACCTAGACACACACACACACACACACACAGTCAAATCTGGCCCCTACTGTCTTCTCTGTCGACACTTGGGAATGTGTCGTGTCAATTACTGGGATGACGGGAGCTGTCCCGCATGCGTCCCAAGTCGGGATCAGGACGACGTGCTCACTGACCCCTGCCACCAGTGCCTCCACTTCACTCCACTTCCTCGTTATCCCATGCCACTATTTTTCCTCTGCGGTGATGATGACCGGTAATGCTGTGTGATCATGAGCCGGTCTAATGGCAACTCGATCAGCCTCACTCCTCTAATGCGCCTCGTTTGGCCAAATGGCCCCCCATTTCCAAGGTTGGAAAAGTGCTCTCAGAGCTTGTCTGTGTGTTTGGGCGTGACTCGCCGAGCCTACGTGAGTGAACCTGTGGGTGCCGGGGGAGCGGTTATCTATCAGCGTCCAATCTGATCAGAGGCCCAGAGAATTCCTTACCTGCCTCTCGAGATTCACCGCGCACAATAATGCCCAGAGTGCATCATTGACTCGTTAACTCCTCCGTTGATGGAGGGGACGCACGTTGCTGCCCGTCCTACGAGCCCGGTGGAAGGAGCCATTACTCGTCGCTCTGCTGCCCGGCTCCATAGAGCGCCATTACACCGTGAATCAATCACGGAACGTGCGGTGTATTTACCGCTCCGCCACGGCAGCGGAGGATGAAGCGGCTGGCTAATGGGACAGGAAAAGTCACGGCGGTCTAATTGTGTTTATCGGCTTCAGATATGGCTTTATACTTTGCATGCAGCTGTGAGGCAAGGCCAGGACCATTATTTCCCAACCGGGTGGCCTAAAAGTCCTGATTTACAGGTTACCCACTCATCTGGAACAATGAGTGTAAAGGAAAAGCATGTACTGTATTAAGGTTCATAATAATCCAATCATTATAGTGGATGTAGAAATAGAAACAGTGTGCCATCTTGATCACAAAACTATGCATTAACCTGCTGGCCTCATTTAAATAGGGCTGCATTCGCAGAAGAAAAGGGTTGCTTCCCCTGATTGCTTCCCCTTTTGTTTTTCAGGAGTTCAAAGTGAGTCTCAGGTGTTGGGTCAGATTTTACAATTACACTGCAGATAGAACCTTAAAAGGAATGCCAGGGCAGACACCGTGCTGGTAGGTAAAAAAAAACTGAAAGCCACGCAGAGCTGGCTAGGATTATCACGCAGAGGTACAGGGCACCACTGCCAATCGAAGTGTGCCAGCTGAATGTCACACAAGATGCATGCTGGGAATTGATAAGATGGTAGATACGTAGACGAACACTGCAGAGCCCCTGCTCCGTTACAGAGGGCGGTTGCTTAGAAACAGAAAAAGAGTTATGAAGAATGTACTTCAAAACGTTTAATGTGCAGGAGCTAAAAGTCGGGCAGGGGATTAAATATATCTTTTATTTGTAGGTCAATGGGTTGAAGTAATATCTATTGAAATATAACATGGGAGTGTACTCCATTGAAAAAAAAATTCTACTCTACTATAAATAGTATTGCGTCGATACTCAGTTGCTGTTGTGTTCACACGGCCGATGTCATCCACAGGTAAGCTATGAGCTGAGGCACCGGCTTTGGACAGTCAACAAGCTTTCAGACACAGCTTTTAGCCATGCTGAGAACTCTGACCCAACAGTCCGGGTACTGCTGAATCAATCCAACAGCTGGGTTTATGCTGAACTAATTCAATTAAATGGAACCTACTCCTTTACTCTTTGGGGAGTTAGAAGTTAATGAAATTAACAAATGCTTGTAACTGATTGGATCTGGAAATAAAGGAAATTGTTTTTTCAAAAGCTCACGACTTTTTTCTCTTTGTGTGTCTGTGTTATTGAAAAAGCAATAAGATTTAAACAACCAGAAGCAAAAAGAATAAGCAGGGTGAATGTTTGAACTTGTTTATCAGTACACAACAATTGATAATGCAGTGAGTGCTGTGAGCGAGTATGTGAGGCCTGTTGAGGCTTACATGAATGCAAGCACAAGCCCTTTTCATTCAGCTTCCTTTGTGTCTCTGAAAGACACACATTTTGAGCATCATCCCAGATCTCTGATCCATGACTCTAGACAGTCGACACTTCTGTGCCCGTCTGATAACTTGTGCTTGAGCTGAGGGTACAGACAGAAAGGCTATCGGCAGCATGCCGTGAAATGGATGAAAGTTGGAGCCCCCAAGTTTTAAGAAGTTTTCAACGTTTTAGATAAGGCAAAGTAATGTTCTTTTGAGACAATCTAGAAAAATCAATAAGCAGATGAGCTTATTGCTTTTTTTTGCCTTCCAAGAAGAACACCTGCGTTATCAAGGAATGGTTTTTCAGCTGAGCCAACAAAGAGAAATTTGCTATTGATATTTGAGTTGGGAAGCATTTTCGTGGTTTTGTTTGTTAGTGTGACGCATGGCCTCGCTGACTAAAGGCCTTTATTACTCTGCCAGCCAGCAGTGTGCCGTGTTCCCAGTGGCTGTGCTTCTGCTCAGCAGTGACGCCGATGCCTCCGCCAGGCGCTTTCTCACCCGGGTCGGAAGGGAAAAGCTGCCGTCAGCACGTTACGTCAGCAAGGCCCCAGATTATAGATGGAACCGCTTCCATATTTCAGCTCCCGTGGCAGTACTTCAGTGCCGAAGCTGTCTCTGGCAAAAGTGTCTGTGTGTTTATGGTCAATTAAGCTGTGGGCATGAATGGTACTGAGTGCTGTAAGTGTCCCTTCTTTATTGTCTAATCAAAAGTTTACAAAAAGAAAGAAGTGCAACTCAATCACAATCCCCCCTGTAACTCTTGAAAGCAGGCATAATAGACACAGTATATGATTACAAAACAATGTAAAGCAATGGAAATTAACTTGCTAAATAAGCACAGGAGTTTGGGTGCTCAAAAGTTTTGCTCAAGCGTTTGTTCTGTTAGCCTCCACACCCTGTTGTAGTCATCATCACTCTAGGTGTGTGTGTCTGTGTTGTCACCTTCATCCCTTGGCAGCGGCAGCACCTAATTACCTCCAATCTCAATGCGCTGTCCACACATTGCATGGCAAGGTTGAGGGACGAGTGTGTCTTGTGTCCTTGTCAAAGCCCTCCAGAAACATGCAGTTTCTTTTCCTAAAGTAACAAAGTGTCAGCGGGCAGAAGTCGAGCTGGAAGTCACCCTGGATTGGGAAGTGGCATAAGGGAATGTATAATGTATCATGTCTCTTCTAGAGAAGAGCGGGGTCAAATCTATAAGGCCGGGGATTGAAAATGAGAGAAAAGAGGTGTGTATGATGGCATGTGTTAGAGACTAAGATTGCAAGAGATAGAGGAGAAAGGGATGGCCTATTGACTAGGGTGGTAGAGCGCTTGGTTTATGCCAGTGGAGAAGATCCCCCCAAGAGGGGTGGGGCTAAGGACTTGGGGGACTGTGAAAGGCCTAAGCTCCGTCAGTAATGGTTTGCCTGGAGATGAGACGCCACGATAAATCCTGACAAGCCCAGTCATCAGAAGTAAGCTCCATTTAACTTCTGTAAATATCCCCAGAATGTACATCCTATCGATTTTCTTTCACGACAGAGTGATGCTGATGTGATACAATCAGAAAAGTATTCTGATGTATCCTGATGTGACTAGACAACACGAAGAAGAAGAAGATTGTGTTGCACCTTCTGGGAACAGAGAGAATAAAAGAGGTGGAGCAATAGATACAGGCATAAGAGGAGATAAACATGTTTTTTAGGAAGTTCGATTAGTGTACAAATCGGGTCTGTACGTTGGGCGGGCCTGTACTGGTGCATTCGCTGAGTAATAACACAATGGTTGCAGGAGAACAGAAAGGGTACCCCATCTCTTCCACTGTCACGGGGGACATTGAAAACCATTCCTTCCTCGAATGAGATTGACCTCACCTATCCCAGTTCTATCTTTTTTACTCACAGGTGACACGGCACAGAAAACAGATTACCTCTCCAAAACCCCATCTCGCCAGATTAACACTGCGAGTCTGTGTCAGATAACCCCTCCTCACCCACTTTTCTCAGGAGCACACGCCATTTAATTGTACCAGCGGGTCTCCAGCTAAAGATCTCACTTAAAAAAATAATGACCACACCTGTTGCAGTCGCAGCACATTTGAAAGCTCCTTTGTTATGCACTGGCTGTGAAAGGAATTTTTAACTGTCAAATGTCTTTTGAAAAGGGTCGATTCAATAAAAGAAAGGTCATCCGTTTAAGATAGGAAGTGTTTGTAAAAGCCCTTGTGATGTGTATGTTTTGGGAATACAGGGTTGAAACACTGGCTCAGGCTCTATCACAGCGGGATGAGATTCAACCCGGTCTGGAGTGCTTCACCCTGTGATCTGGTGACTGGTGCCAGATAGCGGGGATTAGTGTCAGCATCAGGAACCACCCGCCTCCACAAGTCAGGGGGTCAAACACTGATGGACTGCTGCTTCAGTGCCCGCCTGTCTGTGGGCTTTCCTTGTTAACTCTAATTCTCTGACCCGCCATGGCTGAACTGGTCATATATCAATGTGCGTGCGTGCGTGTTTGGTGTGCATGCATGCTCGCTGTAACAGAAGTTCTCAGACGATGTTGGTCAACAACCAGGTGCTTATGCGGGGTCAAATGTTCAAGGTATTGTTGCACTCGCATGGAGCAGGTATGTTGACAGCATTTTATGTGGCTTTGGACAGAGATGTATGTTTGGAAAGAGCTATCATCAGCCTCTTTGATGCTGTATTACGTTTGCGCGGCCAATAAAAAAACTACAAATACTTTGGCAGGCATGAACCCTTGTGTGGCTTCAAAGACTTACTTTGAAGAAACAAAGAGTGCTGGACAAATACAACAACCTGGACAAAGGATCCTCGACACAAAAGCAACACCTGTCAGTCAATGACCTGCCTCTTTCTCCTCTTCCAGGTCTAACAAAACCTCTACTGATGGACAGGAGCAGAGAGGCCGGGGCAGCAGGGGAGCTTGGCTGCGATTGCGGAGGCTGCTGTCCATCACAGTTGGCTGTTTGGCGGCGGTGGCGGCAGTGGCGGCTGGCACTGGCAGCTGAGGGGGGTCGCGCTTTGAGGTCCGTTGACTGTGCTAGATGTTCTCCATCGCCACGTCTGGTTGGATTCCCCTGGGCGGGCTGGCCAAGCCAGGCAGGGAGTGGAGGTGATTGCCTGTGCCTGTTAATTTACCGCTCCCTAGCCCCGGGTGGCGTCCATAAAGGAGAGGGAATAACAAAGTGGCCAGCTTCGGCAGCCCTCTCCTAGCACCCGCACGTCAAAAGGTACTGCCAGATATTTTTTATCATGTGCAGCCCACAATATGAAATACCCAAAAACACCAACATTAATAATGGATTAAGAGTGGCTGAATGTTTAGTTGCACAATAGCTGCCAGGCAGCACATGGTTCATGGTTTCGCGCTTCTATATATCATGGCAGGGGTTAAGTTACAGTAATAGGGAGAGAGTGGTGGGGATGGGGAATGTTGAAGAATGTACAGAGTTTGTAGTTCAGAGGTGTGGAGGATAAATAACAAGACCACAACAGCTGCACCACAGGGGTCACCGTCTCTGACCCAGATACTGTGGCCGAGTACCGGGCAATTACGAGTGGAAACCGTGGGCGCAGCGCTTGAATTAGGAATGGTATTTTCCTCGCTAGCCAGTTCACAGATATTAATATCTGATGAAAACCCTGCAATAGGGAGAGAGGGAGAGAGAGACGGAGAGGGTGAAGGGAAGCAAGGAAATAACCAAGCAGCCAGACCCATTGATTTTCACGAGATTTTCATATGAGATGCTTAAAACAACTAAACGCTACTTTTTTATATGAACGGATTATCAGTCCATTCATTCTGACGTGGGTGGGAGAATATGAAAATTGTGTTGAGACCAGTCCTATTGAAGTCTCAATATTTAACTGAAATGTTTTGATACCGGAAGTGTGTCACTAAATCAGGAAGAGATACTCCCTCCCATGGAGTATAGTCCTTTTCGTGTGCTCGCAATATGCAGAGATCATCAGCATTCTGCATGTCTTCCTTGCAACAGTTATGGAAAATAATTGCACAAAGCAGGGGTGAACTGTCTCTAGCAGCTTTAACAAAACCCAAATTAAGCACAATAATACATACTAATATAACAATATTATGCATTTATGCCATTGGGGATGCAATAGTGAAATGGAACGATTTTTGCATGCGGATTAGAGGATACGGATCGGAACACCGTTCTTGGCTTGCATTTCTGTCAATAACACAGAAAGCCACTCAGATCAGGCTACTTTCTTGTCCCTCGCTATCATCTTCGTCTTATCCTCAGTTCCCCAGAGTTTGAACTGGAGAGCTGGTAAATAATGTTACCTATGTTAAAAGTAGGTCAAGACATTTGGTTGAGTGCTGGTTCCATTAGAACGGGCCACTTCAGCGTTGCTCCTCAGGAGATGTGAGTGGTGACGCCATAGCAACAACCGGGAATGACCCTGTTTTCCCTGACACAGCAGGGCCGGGAGTGTGTTAGATTAGCCTAACTGTATTCATAGAGGAGAAAGGAGAGGGCGAAGAAGTGATTGGAGGCTTACGCCGAGAGAACGACAGAGAACAAAATAGAGGAGGGGAGAAAGCCAAAAGACAGTGAGAGACAACGGCAACGCTCCCCAAGGCGACACAGACGGGACACAACAGGAGAGAAAACGCAGAAGAGGTAAATGACGTGGTAATTCTGGGGACTGAAAAACCCCCCAAAACAAGCAAAATCAACTGGAGCCCCTCTCACTTGCTCCAATAGCCTACCACTGGACTCCCATTGAGGCACGGCGAGGGAAACAGAACAGGTGTGAGCAGGTGTGCTGCCAGGGTTTGATCTTTTCTTCGGTCCCTTCATCCATCTCTCTCTGTCACCCACAGCTGCTGCTCTCTGTCGCTAGCTCATTGTCATGCCGAGGGGCACGCTCCTCCCTCCAAATATATCTCCAGAGGAGCTCGGCTCTTACAGTGATCACACAGATCTTTCCAGAAAGACGAGCACGCACTCAATCACTTCACATCCTTATCTCTGAGGAGAGGTGCATGTAAAAACAACAACATAATCATCCCAGAGTGTGGGGACACACAAGCAGACATACGTTTAGAAAAACATTAACACATTTGCCAATGAACTAACAACAAAACTATACATTATTCTAGCAGCGGGCATGCAGACGCATCATCATGTTGTTTTGACAGTTATGTCCCTTCATGTCATTGGCCAAATATAATGAAAACATGTTTTATTAAGGTGCAATGGCTGTTTAGGTTCATTCGTTTAAATAACGCATTCAGTTGACCCCAACAAGCGGTTGTCCTTGGCGCCTTCTACTCTGCCCTGAGCGATAGCCTGGAAGGCCCACGATTATAAGGTAATGAAAACATCAGTGAGAATGCTCCGTCAGCATGTTTTTTTAATACCTGTATCTTTCAGACAGCGACGCGTCCCCCTCTGGTTGTCGTTTCATGACTGGTGTGTGCACATTTCCTATGGGGCAAGGGATTGGAAATTCAGATGGAGATTAATATATTTTTGGGGGGAGTAAACGCTCGAGGCCTAGACCTAATTAATTACATGTGTATAGGCTTCAGAGAAACACTAAGCTTCGGCTTAAGATGATCATATACATTATTTTAAATATATTCAAGTTGTGTGGAATGGCTACACTGAAGACAACACATTTTACAGTTTTTTCGTTACCGTGCTTTATAAAATAGTAAATACACTGACATTTAGTTTTAAACATATTTCATTATATCGATATTGTGTATGTGTGTTGAGTTGATCAAGTGTCATAATGTGGTTAAAAAAAGAGCAAAGCAGAGCTAAAACATTTAAAAGCCTGCATCACTTTATGCTTTTCCCTATCATACCTCCTTTTACAATTACAAAAAAATCCAGGCCTCTCTCATTGCTCATCTCATGACACCCCCCCCCCCCCCCCCCACCCCCCCCACCTACCATATCCCTCCATTAGGATTAGTCACTAATCCCTCTGTTAAAATCAGGTCTTACTACAGGGAAGAAGGAGTCAATTTGCTGTTGCCACTGCCACCTGCTCTCTACTGTAATATCTCATCACCGAGCTAAAGAGGCACTCTCCACAGTGGAACAGCCTATGCAATGGAGGATGGGGAATTAACAGAGCAGCCTGGTCCTCTCAACCTGACGTTTTCAAAGCGCGCTGACAAAGTCTCTGGCAGCCGGCAGCTTCAGAAGAGGTGTACTCCGACTGTAGTGTCACCACAGACTGAAGCGGCTGTTCACCTTAAGCATACAGTCATACAACCCACACATTTGACTGGGATTCCTCTGTGTCTATGGATATGAATTTAAAAACTATTTATACCCAAATGGACAGCCAAAGCCACATTGTTTGGCTGATTGTTTGTTTGCTGGTGACAGAAATAGGATTGCTCCTCACTGAGTTAGGGTTGGTGGGTTCCCGGGGAAGGCGGAGCCGCCAGTCTCCTAGACTTTGTCCTTGGTGGTTATCTTACCCCGCAGACTGCTCTAGACAGCTCTGTGGAGATAGGGAGGACTCATTACCCCGGTCTGTCCCTGAGATCTCAATGCGGTGGAGGTTTAATGTACTGTGCAGTGCCCTGCCTCGACCGGAGAGGTGACAACACATTCAAATGACTGTCCAACTCAAACCGAGGCCCCAGCTAAGGACATGTCGAGCTACTCTCTCTGGGTGTTTTCCTTTCATCACAACAAGTATTTCAATCACCTTGACATTTCAAGAGCTACACGGTCAATAGGAGCAAACAAGCACAAGCACTATAGAGACATTTCATCAAATATATTTTGGGTGCGCGTGCCTATTTCAACGGTGTCCTCACAACACCTCATCTCACGGTCGGCACCGGGTGTGAGCACCGGGCCACATTCGCATCCCGGCGTGAACTCTGACTCCCAGTTTTATGGGTACGCCAGCGTTGAGATCCCGTGGGATTGGTCGGGTTTCAAGGAGACAGAGGTTGAGCCTCGATTGAAGATGACAGCCCATTCATCATGGCCGTGGCATCCGTTCCACCGCGTGGATAACATTCTCCACCCTGCACCGACTCCGCACACTGCTAATTAAAGGAAAACGAGAGCGCAGTAAACAGCCTCGGTGTTTCTCACTGGTCGCGGCAGCCCCGTCTCATTAAGAAATCTGATTGTTCTGATGTTTGACACATCCCTTTTTAAAAATAAAACAAACAGATCAAGCTGTGCATCCAAGAGATCCATTTGATTACAGTTGTTCCGAGGTGCCTGCTGGTCTCTAATGGATTACTAATAAACCTGTGTGATTGTGTGTGTGCGTGCATGTGTTACAAACAGAGAAAGAGAAATAAGAAATATCATCCATTTTGCTGCAGGCTTAGCACTGCTGTCATTTATACAACATGATACACGTACTGAATATACGAAGTGTCATAAAGGCGCATCCTGCTTGCAAATCCCTCTGAGAGACGCGGAGGGACTTCGATACATCGAGCAATCCCGTGTCAGGGCCGCCAGGGATCATCTTAGTTTCAGCACCAAACAGTGGACAACTCCCTTATCAGTGGTTATTAGTCTCACTTGGGTGGCCCTTAATGATTATTGTTTGCACCTGTTTTGT
>JAVQJS010001043.1:0-15071 GCA_036024795.1 Galaxias rostratus | reverse complement strand
AGCAAGATCCTCAAGGACTCTTTGCACCCCAGCCACAAGTTGTTCTGCCTGCTGCCCTCAGCAGACGGTTTCGTAGCATCCGGACTCACACCACCAGATTCAAGGACAGTTTCTTTCCTCAAGTTATCAGGCTTTTGAACAATCACACTTGAGTCCCCACCCTCCACACGCAATAGGCCACTTTTATTTTTACTGTCACTTTATACGGACTCTGTCACCTTAGTTCCCCATACGCCGGTCATCTCTATAACTTATAGTTGTATATTTTGAATTAGATTTTATTTACTTTGCAGGACTTAGGTGTCGTAGAGACACAAGAATTTCATTGCATACTCTTGCCTCTGTAAATGTTATGCATATGACAATAAAAAACCTTGGACCTTAATTACTCCACCCACTCAAGAGTCTTTAAGGGTAGAATAGTACCATTTTCCGAGACTTTTGACAGGCTTTTCAATCACGGTTGGAATTGTATCCTCATACTGTATGAAAAACATTCCGTTGCACAATTTTCCTTTAACTGATTGAACTTCTGCATTTGCTTGGTTTTATTTTCACTCTAGCCCATTTAAGATTATCATTAAGATTGCTTGGTACTCTTTTAGTGCACAGAGCAGTTGTTGTCAATATTGTCATATTATCCATTTATGCTTGAATTGGAGGAAGACGTAATCTTGCCCTTAACCTTTTTCCTGCCATGTTTGAGGCTCCGGTTATTACTTCCATGGCCATAGTAAATACCAAGGGTGAGATTGGCAACATGGCTGGATGTACTATCTCCAAATATTGTCATTTGCTGGTAAATGTCAGTGTTTCAAAACACAATTGAATATCCTGAAAGTATGCGTATGAGTATGCCAAGTCCAGGAAAATTACACAAAGGTTCCTTTTCTCATGTTTTGACAATTGGATTTTGTGCCAAATCATGCTAGTGTTCCAGACACCCGGAGCAGCCTGAATGCCTGCTTTTCCCTACACATTAAGCAAGCAAATTGGTTTGAACTCGCTAATGTCACTAGAATCCCTCTTTCCAAATCAGTATTCCTCTGGCTCAATGCCACAATCTGGGAATTATTTGTTTTTTCCATGCTAGCTTCAGTAGTTTCCAAAGAAAATGTAGGACATCCGGTGCATTTTTATGGTCTGTAAGATACTCCATTAGGTCCTGGTGCGATGCTACTCTTGTAGATTAAACTGCATTTTCCACCTCTTTCCATTTTACGGGGCTAGTGTCCATTTGGCCATTGGTGGAATATCTGTGGGAACTGTGAATGACCCATGCATTTTCTAATCTGTGTGAATTTATTTTGGTGGGACTCCAGTTCCAGTTGGGTTGTTTTAAACTTTGTTTGGTTCTTTTTTTTTTGTTGCTTTGTTGAACAAGGACTTAGTAAACTTGAAGGGGTCTCTGTAGAATTGACTCCATGTTTGTTCTTTTTACTTTCGGCTTCTTCCTAGGTTTTCGGCTCTCGTCAACGTTGATAACAGCTTCTTTAAGCTGTCCTGCAGGTCTTTAAAGCCTGCCTTTTCTGATTAACGCCTTTTCCCATTGCTTTTTTGATTGCATTCTTTCTTTACCAGCTTGTCGACCTCTTGATGCCTCCTCGATTGGTTCCGCCTGGAATTTTTAAGTTTCTCTAGTAGCCCACATCTCTCCCGTCCATAATCATATATGACATCTCCTATTTTATCTAGGGTAATTTCCACTGTGCCCCAGAGCTGCTCAAGTAACTTTTTAGATATGTATTAAAGTTCCAAACATAATTTTCAGAGGCTGATGGCCACTTTACCTTAGTCTATTTGTCACTGATCTTCTCCTTGGAGTATTTTTTTATTTTAATTTTTTTGCTTGAATGGGCTCTACTAACTTATCCCCTTGTCTTCTGGTGCTCGTCTGCCTGTCTGTGTCCGCCTCTGTGCTTGAGTTGTTGATGGCCTGCGTACTTTGGTTTGTGTCCAGCCGCTGGCCTTCGATCGACTTGCTTGACTTCTTACAAAGTACTCGTCAATGTGATGCTTCTGCTTCTTCCTACCTAGGCACCCTTTCTTACCGAGGAGTATCCTCAGGCCCCTTCCAGTTGTTACCTATTTCCAGGCACAAGGGCGGTCTGGTTATTTTTACCTATGATTGCATTGGTTTCTGTGCAAGTGCTTCTTGTGCTCTTCGTCGTTGCTTAGGGTCAAAACGATGTTATCAGTATGAGTCTTCTTCTGCCTCCGCTATCACAGATTCGTTTCGATAGTTTTGTTAGGTGCTTTTTTGGGTGCACCAAGTCCACAGAATTGTTTAGTGTGTTTGTGTTTAGTGCTGCAGACAAGTTGCTAGGCCATGTCTTTGTAAAGTAGACATCTGAAGATGTATACAGCAACTGTGTTAATTTGGTTTTATGGTTTCAGAGAAGTTAGTTCAAATCCAACCAATAGTCGACTAAACTAGGCTATTTATGAAAAATTCAGATTGCAAGGTAAATATTTTTAAAACTTTAAATTGTGATGTGAATGATAACACAAATATTGTACAGAAGTATGATTGGTAAAGTATGGACGCTCTTAAAAATATAAATGTACGGTATGGTTTCCAGAAATACATTTTCATACATGTGCAAAAATGTGTAAATATAAAAAAACTTGTTTCAGTAGTGCACCATCTGAGTACGATATACTTTGATTATGGTGTAATTTGGTTTACGGTCTCTGAGAAGTTTATTAATACAAATAAGTGTCAAAGAGCCATGTTCAACCGCAAAAATTCTGTTTAAATGGTCAGGGTTACACGGTGTGTGTCTTAGTAGCCTGCCTCTCAATGGGAAAGGTGCTTTGGAGCTGCCACCTACAGAGTTTACAGAGGAATTTAAGTGCACTAAAGCTAGATTAGAAATTACACTAACGGAATCCCAAGATAGCATAGTAAGACAAACAGCACTTATAAGCAAGAGGAAGCAGTAAGGAATGCTACAAGAACTATCTCACAAGCCAAAGAAAAGCGATGGATGAATTTGGGATGTGTAGAGCAGAGGGAAATTACCTGGAAGGCCTTGTGGGGAATGGAATCCACAATAATTTGTTTAATTGTTAGGCAAACCTATTACATACTGCCAAAACCTTCAAATCTCAAATACAAAATGTCTGTAAAACGAACCTTGACCAAGGAAGATATAGGCCACAATGAAGTACCAAAATGCTTGATGTAATAGAAAAAAGGCGCTCAATTATCTACTCATTGGAGCAGAGGGCGACATGCAATACCTTCGTTTTGTCAGGGTGGGAGTTCCGTGAAAGAAGAGTAGGCCAAAACAAAGCTCATGGCAGATGAGAAGAGCATGTGATTGTAAAATGCTTGCTGATGTCGGCCAACAACGGAGTCCCATCACAGATCGCAACAGCTAACTTAAGACCAGACTTATTACTCTGGTCCAACACTTAGCAAATAGTTTAGCTTATAGAGCTAACAGTCCTGAAGAAGAATCAACAGACGAAGCATACTGAAGAAGGAAACTCTGCTATAGTAAATTAGCCACTGAGGCAAAACAGCGAAATTGAAGAACAAAGGTGTGTCCTGTGGAAGTTGCATGCCGATGATTTGTGGCAATATCAACAACCCCAACCATAAACAAAATAAATTATTTTTAACCAAACTAATTGAGGAATTAGGGATCTGCTGCAAAGAATTATCAGCTATATCAGATATAGCAGAAAGAAGTAGCCAGTGGTTACGGCTAAATAGAAAAGATCCTATATATGGGCACAAAAAGTTCATAATGTTGAAAAGCCATAAAAGATGGTTTAAACAGGACAAAGGCAGGAAAGGTAAGTATTTCCTGCAGGGCAAGATTTCCCAAGCCTGCAGGAACAGACTAGGGAAATGGTCTTCTTTTCAGGTGGTAAGCATCCCTCAAGTTGGCAGAAAGTTCCTGTAAGAATAGGGAATATGGATATTTGCAGGGCATCATATTCCAAGCCTGCAGGACACAGTAGGGAAAGATTTTCTTCTTTTAAGATGAAAAGTATCCCCTGCAGAGTTGGCGGAAAGCCCCTGCAGGAATATGTAATAGGGATATCTCTCAGTTTAATAAACCTTTTTAGCGTCTGGTCGTGCTGAGAGCGAACATAGATGGGGAGGGAGGCGGCTCGGCGACATCATTTCTCATTGTTAAGCCTTATTGAGGGCTGAAAGGTGCGCACTTGAAAACTCAAACGAAATATCTGCTTTCGACCCAAGTCCTTTCTAAAAATATTGTCATGTCTTTTAAAGTGTTCATCTCAGAGTATGGCCTGATGTATATAACGCTCTATCCTTTGTATATTTAAATGAAATGGCATGCAGTTCAGGAGCTCAACTTTATGTATAGGCCCCCCTCCTTAAGCACCCTCAAAGTTATTTAATTACTCTGAGTAAGGTTACAGCCAGCCACACATTGCTATTTAACATTTGCCAATGTTGTTTACATCTGTAGTGTTACCCACGTAGGTTGCATAACAAATCAACTACTTCTGAAGGGCTTGCTTCTGGGGGACAGTGTGGTAAATACTACCTTCGCTAAGATATCTTTCTTTATTGGTTGAGTAAGTTAGCGAGTAAAAACTTTACCTAGCTAACGCCACAGCAGCGGTACCAGCTTGAACAATAATTATGTACGGCATCAGTATGACGCACACAGGAAGTCATATTCTTCTAATTTGGTACCTTAACTACATCCACTTTTGACCACATCTATTCCATTCCCATGCCTACAAGTCTTGGGTTATGGTTTGTAGAGTGCTTGCATTTTACAAAGTGATTGATTCACGTGTTATATTTTACATTATTAAATTCAAAAGAGGTTTGCCCCTATTGAAATGAATGATGGGTATTAAAAACCATGATGGGCCAGAAATGGACTACCAATTCCAATACCCTAAATAAATGGATTTTGAGTTAAAAGGATACTGTTGTAAGCAGTGTTAAAGTCTTTGTTTAGGGACCAGTCCAGAATGTTGGCTATGTCCGAGCGAAGGGGGTGACCGGTGCAAGTGTACACTGTGTCCTCTGTCACCTTGTCATATGCCATGCTTGTGCTCTGAAAAATAATAGGAATAGTGTTACTTTATTCTGCTAATGCATGAAACACTGTCCTAAAAAGTCCGGATACGTGATACACGTTTCTATTAGATGTTTTAGAAATTACATATAGAAAAACATTCCAGAGGGGGTGGATGTTTGGAAATTTAAAATATTGTCACTATTTCTTAAGTTGGCCAACATTGTAGGTAACCTAACACAAATTCAAGAAATATCATAATTTTCACCATTCAGAAAAATCCTGGTATCAATTTATTTTAACATTGTGATTCATCAAATAAAGTGTGTATGCTCCAGGAATCAGGTTCTTCACTGGGAAAGACAGAGAATGTGAACCCATAGATGTTGCTCCCCCTTGATGTGATAACTGACACGTCATTAAAATTTTCAGTGATTCAGCGTGGACTTCTGGATATTCAATGTGAAAGCGTCCGTTTCTTCATTTGCTGCATTATTTAGTTACACTGCCATTGAAGTATGGTATTTGATTGAATTGCAACAGTTATATACTTTCAAACATGGGCTTTATATTCAAAGCAATGTTGCAGACACTGTTAATATCAAGAAAGACAGCAGAATAAAAAAAACTAAAGTTTCTTTTCAATCCTAAAATTATAAAATCCCCTGGCTGGTCCTGTTGTGGTTGAGACATTCAATCGAGAAAACAAACATCTTATTTGTTGGTTTGGGTTTCAGGAAGTGTCATCAGTACTATTTGTTAGGCAGTGGAGAGGGCAGAATTCATTGAGGCACCCCTGTACCTAGAGTGGCGCCAAGGACAGAATTCAACAATTTTGACTGACAGGATATCTCAGGCTCAGGTCTGTAAAATAATGAATTATCTTTATCACTGTGGCCAAAGACTCAACTAACGTGGCAAAAGTCAGCACTACAGTTTTTAAATGCCTTTGCTGCTGATACAAAAATGCTCTGTGAAGAATGGAAGATTACACACAAAAAAATATCAAAATATAAATATTTTGTTATTTTTCAGCAATGCAAGAGAACAATGGCAGTGTATCTAAAAACATTTTTCTTATCCATCTTAGATATTAATGTAGGCTTATTGAATAAGTTTAAAAATATTTTTATTAAATGTTCTGTACCTGGAGGATGTTCAATGATCGTCTCATGTCTCCAGACGAGAGCGTTACAACGGCTTTAATGCCATCTGACGAAATGTTTAGGCTAGAAAAAATAACATTTCAGTGAAAGTAAGTTTGCCTCATAACTTAATTGAAATGTTTGAAGTACCGCTTTGTATGTGAGAATATAGAACCATGGGTGTTACTAAAATGTACTAGTTTTAATCTCAAAATACATTATTAAAAAATACAAATTATATAAATATTTGGTCAACGAGATAGTAAATGGCCTCAGATCTATTCCCTTTTAGAGAAAGCATGCACATGCACAAACACACACACCTCTCCTGTTGAATGACGTGCTCCAGCCGAGGGATCATTTGTTCATGGGACAGAGGGCCAAAGCGGAATCGGGTGCAGCGAGACTGCAGGGCCGGAATGATCTTCGATAGGTAGTTACCAATCAGACAGAAGCGTGTGTTTTCAGTGTACTTTTCAATCACTGCACAGAAGGAAGAGTATTACAAGGGGAGTTTTGTAACTCAAGCTTGCAAGTAAATTATGTTATTATTCATAAGATATCCTGAGGCTGCCATACACACACATAAGATTGAACAATCTGATTTGCATGGAGGCCTCCATTAATACCTTTCTACAGTTTGAACAATATCTATAGGAAATCACAGGGCCAACACAGGGACAGGCAACAACTCATACTCACATTCATACTTTTGAACAATTTTGAGTCACAAATTGATCCACATGTTTTTGGACTTTGGGAAGAAACCAGAGTACCTGAAGAAAACCCATGCTAACACAGGGAGAACATGCAAACTCCACACAGAATAACCCTTGGGTCAGGTGGTAATTGAACCTAGGACCTTCTTGCTGTGAGGCAACAGTGCTAACCACCAAGCCATGGGGCTGCCGGCATTTTATTTTCTATACCTGTAATAGTATTTAAAAGCCCATCTGTACTAAAACATGCAATAAATATACCAGCTTAATAAAAAAAAAGAAATATCACTGATATTAAGATAACAATCACTAGTATTTGCCAAGATTTCCTGAAAACCTTATAAAGGGCATAAAATACAGCTAAAGCCAAGCTGTCTGGCTGCTCAGTGGGCTACTTGGAACAAAGCATGTGTGCCAGGCAAAGCAGATGGTTACCTCTCCGCAAGGCATTCTGGGCGTCCTGGGTCATGGCGTCTGCCTCATCTAATATCACTAACTTAAAGCCCTTCCTGTACCACAGAAAAAAAGTCAGAGAAACATTGCAAGTTTGAGTACCATGTTGGGCTTGATACACAATGTCATAGATAAATAACGTTTCATAGTTTACTTACAAAGATTATAATAACACATTTAATTTATATGCGTCTTCCTAAACACCCAAGGTCACCGTATAATAAAAACAGCACAGTATACAATTTAGGTGCCAAAAACATGGGACAGAGACATGGGAATTGAGGCAAAGGACATTGATGAAAATCACAAAACTACACGATAAAAAGGGTGTTAAAATACATTAGTTATGTCAGCTTTTCAAACGTTGTACTACATAAAACAATTAACCAGATGATTTTCTAAAACAGACAAGTTTTTAGGCCTGCCAACAACACCGGCAAACAAAACCTTCACAGCTGAACGCAAAACACAATCCCCCCCCAAAAAATGCAACCAGCACAAATGTAAACAACAAAATTACAATAAATCTGACAAAAATGCTGAGGTGAAGCGACAAACAAACGACACCAGCGGCCTCTTCCTACGGCGTTTAGTATATCCCTATGAAACATACAGTGCATCCAGGAAGTATTTAAACCCCCTAACTTTTTGGGTGTGCGAATCTATTCAAAACTAAAATATCACATGACCATAGGTATTCACACCCTTTACTCAATACTTTGTTGAAGCACCTTTGGCAGCAACAGATCAAGTCTTCTTGTGTATGATGCTACAAGCTTGGCACAACCATTTTGGAGCAGATTCCCCGTTCTTCGTTGCAGATCGCCTCAAGCTCCATCAGTTTTGTTCTGTCGGAAGGTGAACCTTTGCCTCAGTTTGTAGTTCAGATGGCTCTGGAGCTGGACTTCATCCTCTCTGTACATTGCTGCATTCATCTTTTCTATCTATCCATCCATCCATCTAATCTTGACTAGTCTCCCAGTTCCTGCAGCTGAATAACACCCCCACAGCACGATGCTGCCACCACCACGCTTCACTGTAGGGATGATATTGGCCAGGTGATGAGCTGTGCCTGGTATCCTCCAGACATGACGTTCGGCATTCAGGCCAAGGAGTTAAATCTTTGTTTCATCAGACCAGAGAATTCTGTTTTTCATGGTCTAAAACCTTCAGGTGCCTTTTGGCAAGATCCACAGGGAGTGTCCTGTGCCTTTTACTAAGGAGTGGCTTCCATCTGGTCACTTTACCATAAAGGCTTGATTGGTGGAGTGCCGCAAGAACTCCTTCTGGAAGGTTCTCCTATCTCCATAGAGAAATGGAGCTCTGTCAGAGTGACCATCGGGTTCTTGGTCACCTCCCTGACCAAAGCCCTTCTCTCCGACTGCTCCGTTTGTCCCTGAGGCCAGCTCAAATAAGAGTGGTTCCAAACTTCTTACATTTGCAATTGATGGAGACCACTGTGCTCTTTGGGACCTTCGATGCTGCAGATCTTTTTTGTACCCTTCCCTAGATCTGTGCCTCGAGACAATCCTTTCTCGGAAGTCTACAGACAATTCTTTGGTCTTCATATCTTGGTTTCTGCTCTGACAACACTGTCAACTGTGGGATCTTAAATAAACAGGTGTATATCTTTCCAAATTATGTCCTGTCAATTGGATTTGCCACATGTGGACTCCAATCAAGTTGTAGAAATATCTTATGGATGATCGGTGGAAACGGGGTGTGCCTGAGCTCCATCTTGAGTGACACAGAAAAGAGTGTGAATACTTATATACATGTGATATTTAATTGTTTGTTTTTTCATACATTTGCAAAAAAGTGTTTTCACATTGTCATTATTGAGTATTGTATGTAATGGTGAGAATTGATTTCTATTTAAAAGATTTTGGTATTAGTCTGTAACATAAAATGTGGAAAAAAAGTGAGAGGGTATGAACACTTTACAGATGCACTGTAAATGTGTAAACTGCCTTAACCTTTGCTAATTTAAACCCTACCAATAAACATTGGATGTTAAACATTTCAATAGAATTTGTTGTTGTTGTAGTCTTACTTGAATATGGTCCGGGTACTGGCGAAGCTCAGGATTGGACCCCGTACAACATCAATACCTCTGTTGTCAGATGCATTAAGCTGTAAACAATAAAGTGAGAAAAGAGATTGGCGTTTGTAAGTACAAGCTAATACAAATCACTTAACTTCAAACAGTTTTGAAATAGTGAGCAACGTTGCAACTTACTTCCAGGACCATGGAGTGGAACTCTTTGTCCTTGTAGAGTTGCTTGGCACAAGCTAAAATAGTGGAGGTCTTTCCTGTCCCGGGGGGTCCATAGAATAGCAAGTGTGGAAGTCTATCCTCACTGATAAATCTCTGGACTGGAATATTACATTTTGTTGTTAGGAAATGCACGCAGACTGTAATAAGTTGTTGGATAACAAATGGCAATACTTGGATGGATTTGAGACGACAATCTCATCGTGTAACAGAGTGTAAAATTACCGCAATCTATTCACGTAATGCTACTTACTGGTTCCTATGATATCCTTATGAGAGATCAGATCATCAAGCTTTTGGGGTCTGTATTTCTCCACCCTAGAACATAACGGCCATGTATTTGTTGTATCAACATTCCTTAGCAGTCAAATAAGATTATTTCACGGGGATTGTAAGAAAGAAATTGGATAAGACTGACCAGGACAAACCATCCGGCACGACTGAATAGCATTCAGTTCCGGACCGATTCGACAACACAACGGGAGAACTCTGCTAGTTGTTGTACTGTTTGGGCTAGCTTGCATGCACCGGTTATGTGTCTGCTTACTGGAACATACCCAGTAGTTGACGGTCTGGCAATCAACTTACCACGGTAAATTTCTTTGCAGCAAATGTTCTCTGCTTGTAGAATCCATGGCACTGAACAAACGCAGTGTAACCAAAATCAAAATCTTTGGAATCTGTTTCCAACGTTGCTAAATTGTGATCACGTTTCACGTTTGGCGGGCCCCACAACAAAACGTGCGTTTAGCGTCAGAGTTGGTAACCAATTAATTTCGTTGTAGGCGGGGTCCCCAAAAAGTTACATGAAGTTCTAAGTCGGTTACATTCGTGTACACGTTTTGCGAGTGATGGACGTTTCTCACGAAATGTCCTTCGGGGTAAATTGCTGCTCCCAAGCAGCATAAAATTGGTTTGGTGGTCCCAAAACCAGTACATGGTCAGTACATAGAAAAGTTAGTATTAGCATATCAAGTCAGGATGCAGGATGCAAGATGCAGGTTATGTGTGGCATAGAAAATAATAATAATAATAATAATAATAATAATAATAATAATAACAATAATGCTAATGTAACTCAAATATACATAACATGTAAAGATGGGGGATACGGACAGTGAGAATTGGATTATTAAATATGTAAATAAATAAATTGCAGGAGCACTGATGAATGAGTGCAATGAACGTACATAGGAAGTTAAGGAGCAAACTTAGGAGAGTCATGTGATCAATGTGATCCCTGAGGTTGCTGTTGCTGGTTGAGAAGCCTGATGGCCTGGGGGGGAAAAACTGTTTGTAAGTTTGGTCGTCCGTACCCGGATGCTCCGGTAGCAGACCACTAGCTGACATTCTGTTCATCAAGTTCTCTGTCAATGACATGCAGGCCTTCCAGTAGGTACTAAATGGCTACGCCCCAAAACTACGCCCACTATTGTGTCACTGGGGTGTACCTGTCATCCTGGTGGCAGTGGGAGCTCGTCTAAATGGTGAGAATTGGTTGGCTTACTTGCTCAATTGAGTTTTTTGGGGTAGGCTTGACTTTGAATGAGAACACATTATTGATTCTCAAAGATTTAATTTGAAGAATGGAAGAAATCATCTTATCTTGTTCACAGAGTTTGTCATCCCCGATATCTAAGTACAGAACCTGCACTTGAATCGAAAGAAAGTCGTTTATGGTTAACTAAATAAGTCCGGACGGTGACCATAGAGTGCATGAGCGTGGAGATCGTTCCATCAGGCCCAATGGATAAATCAGTTATGAGCCTCAAGCTTCAGGATATAACCTGTTTGAGCATACAATTGAAAAATACACGGATGATAAAATGTTATACTGTAAAATCCATTATGCCAAATTTCAAGATGAGCACATGAAAAAACTATTAGATCACCCAGACCATAGCCTGGGTGGTTGAAGTCTTTTATGATTTTCTGCGCTTTCCTATGGTATCGTGTGTGTTGGATGCCTTTCACAGAGTGCAAGGTGGCAGCCAATGATGTGCTCCGCTGTCTTCACCACCTTCTGGAGGGCTTTACCGCTAGCAACGGAGTAGCTGCCGTACTAGGCCGTAATTCAGCCAGTGAGGATGGTCTTAATGGTGCACCTGTAGAAGTTGATGAGGGTTTTGACAGACATGCCACATTTCTTGAGTTGCCTCAGAAAATATAGGCGCTTTTGGGCAGTTTTCACTGCTGTGTCTGATTGCCTGGACCAGGTAAGGTGATCATTTATTACCACACAGAGGAACTTAAAGCAGGAGACTCTCTGCACCCCACCCCCCCCCCCCCTCTCACATCTCAACATACCTTATACATGTTGAAATGTTGAAAGACACATGTTTGTCTTCAGTCATTTTATCAGGCGATGATGATGGACCCGCCGCTGGTCCGCTGCCTGTAGCTATTTCTGAAGCTTAACATTGCCAGGTAATGTTGGTAGATATTATGCCATATAATGTTGTAGCTAGTAGCAGCGGTGGCGCTGTGGTTAGCTCTGTTGCATCACAGTAAGAAGGTCCTGGGTTTGATTCCCACCTGAGGGCCTTTCTGTGCGGAGTCTGCATGTTCTCCCCGTGTTAGTGTGGGTTTCCTCCGGGTACTCTGCTTCCCTACCACAGTCAAAAAACATGTAGGTTAATTGGTAACTCTAAATTGTCCATAGGTGTGAATGTGAGTTGTTGTATGTGTATGTGTTAGCCCTGCGATGTACTGGCGATCTGTCCACGGTGTACCCCGCCCCTCGCCCCAAGTCGGTAGTCCGGGTTTGGATGGTGTTTATATAATTAGAATGGATTTGATTAATTTACTACTACTGTTGACTATATTTGTGATATTTCATCCAAATAATTTTAATTCATTTTTCACACACGGTTTTTCAATGGATCAATGCTCCTTTCCAAATGGACCTGCTCTTGCAGTCTGCAGCAGCGTTGCCAATCCCACTTTGAATTCTGGGTTACATTCACACATCTTAAGGATATTATTTGTTTACCTTGTTTAAGAGTTAATGTTTCAGGTTCTTTGGTTTCCTGGGTGAATGCATGAGGATTTTTTTTCTGACATGAAACACTGAAACATGATACATTGCATTGCTAGTGTATAGGTCTACATTGTAAAAAATGCTTTACCTGTTTAATTGACTGAAATTGATTGTAATGTGGACTTATGTAATGGAAACCATTCTTTTTCACAATTAGCAAGCAAAGGACTGTATAGTATGCTGTCCCTTTGTTTTGAAGATCAAATTGTTTTGTAACATCTTTCTGTGAAGTAGGCCATTGTTGTGATAGAGCGCACAACAGGAGGCTACAGCATTCAGCTAGACTTCAAACATTCTGGGCAGAAGGCCTCCAATGCAGACACTCAGCAATTCACAACTTGTTAATTCAGTGGTAAAAGTTTTTCTTACAAATGGCAAGTCAAAAGAAAAGGTGAAAGAAGGAGGGGATTTAATTTCCTGTACAAGATCATTTTTGATAGTCTTGACAGGGTGTTGTTATATTTGGTTGCCACCAAGGGGAAAACGTGATTGTTGGGATAGCAATTTTATCAGCTCTGCGAATGTGCTCCACACTAGGTTCCTAATCTTAACTGTGGATTTTATTTTCAAAACAATTCAGTTTTGTGTTCACCTCTCTTTTGAAATAAATTAATTAGCAGTTGTCTTCCCTCATTTTGCAATCCTTCTTATTTCTTAATTTAGTTTTTTTTTGGTACCCTGATTTTCCGTTATTGGGGAAAAACATGAAGTGATTAGCAGTCACTTGGTTTGATTAGCTGTGTTTAGACTCAAATCATTGTCTACTGCTGCAGATAAACCATTTTAGCCTTTTGTAAGAGGGGCCTCAGAGACCACTATGCCTATTTTTTCGGGATACAAAGTTCAGTCTCTGAATCGATTTATTTAGTAAATTTTTATTCGGTAAAGACTTTGCTACACTAATTAGAAATCACAAATTGCAAAAAAAAAAAAACTTTCAATTTCTTACTTCCGAGGGCCCCCACCCTTGGGGTCATGGGTACTCTGCCCCACTTTTTCCCCCACTTCGACCATGAGTGTGATCCTCACAGAGATGTTGCACTTTTGTAACATGGAGGCCCTCTATCAGTTATCTGCCTAATTTGGCAATGGGGATCAAATGCCTACAATACCCAATATGTTTTATTTACCATAGTAATTTTTCCAGGCCTGCTGCATGCCTTGTCAGCAGACAGGTTTTTCAGTACTAGCAAAATACAATTGTTTGGATGTTCACATTATTCATTTTAATGTGGCCAATATCAGATTCCAGAGTGAACTAGAACTGCGGAATTGATTACAAAAATAGTCTATTACCGATTCCACTTGAATTGGGAAATGACTCATACAAACATGGAATCGATTTTATGATACAGAGTCTATTGTAGTTTAGCCCATGTGTATGTGACACATTTAGTCGATTTTTGTAATAACAAAATAAAATTTGGGCCGCAAAAACTTTTTAATAGGTTGTTGTTATGCCAGCTTCAAAAGTCTCCAAAAATACGGAATCGGATTATAAGATCTATCAACTCCCATGATTAGATATCGGAATCAACTCAATATTTTCAAAAATTTCTGGAGTCAAACAGCCCTAATTAAACTGGTCCCTTCCTCTGGTGATCCGCATGCGCAAAAGAACAATAGCAAAGATGTCATACGCAGCATGCTGTACTACGGAAGTAAACATGGAGGTCACTGTAGTTAGTGTTCACCGATTCAAGTTGGGCTTGTAAAGGAGTCTCACCCCAAGTACTTATGAGGTCTAACACCTCACTGTGCCTCCATGGACTACCTCCTGCTCCTTCCCATTCACGGCGTCACGCCCTCATTCACATCGACGGAGCTTAAGTGGAGAGAGTCTCCTGCTTCAAGGTCCTCGGTGTGGTCATAAATGATGACCTCACCTGGTCCAGGCAATATGTCGCAGCAGTGAAAATTGCTCAAAAACGCCTATACTTACTGATGAGACTCAAGAAGTTTGGCATGTTTGTCAAAACCCTTATCATCTTTTACAGGTACACCATACCGAGAGCATCCTCACAGGTTGCATTACGGCCTGGTATGGCAGCGCATCATTGGCTGCCAACTCCCCTCGGTGCAAGGCATCTACCACACATGATGCCTTTGGATAGAACAGAAAATCACAAATGACTGCAGCCACCCAGGCTATGGTCTGTTCTTGCTGCTGCCGTCTGGTAGATGCTACCGGAGCATCCGAGCACGGAAGACCAGACTCACAAACAGTTTTTTCACCCAGGCCATCAGGCTTCTCAACCAGTAACATTAACCTCAGGGATCACATTGATCACACAACAACGACAGGAAAGTCCTCCCGAAATTTCATCAACATATCGGCTGCGCAACGCGAGGGAACAACACTCTCGATCATGTTTACACTCACTTCCGGGATGGCTACAAGGCCGTTCCCCGCCCCCCGTT
>JAVQJS010001030.1:15000-17103 GCA_036024795.1 Galaxias rostratus | reverse complement strand
CTGCCTCTTTGTGTACCGAACTTCGCCTCCCATTAAAAGTATCGTTGTTACACTCATACCTCGTCTCAGGAGTCCTGCATTTGGGTCCAGCCTTTCAGTAGTGCCATCAGGCGTAACACGTACATCTATTTGAAAATGCAATATCAACATTGCCAATTGACGACAAATGTTTCTATTAGTGGGAATATCAGTTTTAATGTCAGAAAAAAAGCTTCCTATAAACAAAACCCTTTTAGTAAGCAAATGCAAGAGCCAATGTTTTATTTTTTTTTGGTGGGTTGTTAAAATAGAGAAACTCTAGCTAGCTCGGAATAATATTAATATCAATAATTACATTGAATGTGTTTCTCTCACAATTCATGACCAACATTAACTGCAATGCAATGCCATGCTTTGCTTATTAGATTGTAAAACTACTGTAATTTTTCTTTAGTTTTTTTTTGCAAAAACGCGTCTTTCATACCTGCTCACGTAAAATATGTCTAAAATGCAGAAAAGAGGGGGCGCCCTGCTGCTTCTTTGTGTTTGATTTGCATTACAAGTTGGTTAAACCGATATCATGGCTCAAATCAAAACAGCAACCCTATAAATATCACATTGTTTTGGTGCTCAACAAAATGTATATTGTATTGTTTACTAACAGGAAATTAAATAAATTGTGTGAAATTAAAATAGCATATTTAGTGCACATCAGTATTAGTTATAAGAGCTTTATCTGTCATTATATTGTTACCCTTGGAAAATTGTCTCTCAACAATGTATTAGATTAGAAGATTTCCTAATAATTTTTTGACAAATGTGTCTTTAATTATTGTAGTTAGGATAGACATACTATTGAAACAAATATGGTGTTTTAATAAGATGAATTTCAAAACAGTGACTCTATCTGAATAATCTCATTGTATGCCAATAAACAGGTTTTAACACCTGATTGCGTTATTTAATCATGGAGAATCCAATGTTCACACATAGATCCTAAAGCAACATAATTCTGCAGCTTCATTCTAAAAATGAATTAGAGTCTTTAATCATGCTATTGCAAGCCTCCTACTTGTGTCCGTGCTTATGACTCCTATTGCCAAACTTTATTAAAAGTATCTTTAAGTAAAGTAGACACTTTGTTTCAAGTCCTTTTGATATGTTAAAGCTGATGTGTCATTCAACATCAAACAAATAACTTGTGTTAGTTGTTGTGATCTTGTCCTACGTTTGTATCTCTAACAAACCATCTATCACAGATTACCAATGCCATTTATAAAGACATTATCTGATGTTATCAAGTGTCAACTTCATGTATCTGTGGGTTAACCATTTTAAAATGAATCAACAAATCGGTAGGCTACACTACATGCAGATTGGTTTACTAGCCATGTGTGTTGAGGGTCATTCATCAAACCTCACAGCAAAAGACTTGCAGTTTCATGTGCGCCTCCCCCAATTTGTTCCTATGTGCTTATCTGCTTAACACCCAGAAAAGATTCTGAAGAGAGGCAGCAGGGACTTGAGGAAGGTTTAAGGAGCAATCCGGAGGCAGGAAGGCGTGCCACTGCCAGGGTTTCGAGCACAGGTTTTCTCACTGATGCAACGGTAATCCACCCCACGTGAACCCTGGTACCCCTGGGTGCTATTGGTGAATGTGCAAAAGGGGCCACGGCAGACTGCGCTCGAACATCCTGGTCTAAAAGCAAGACACCCTACCCACACTCAGTATGGGTGTACCACACAATATAACCCCACCTAAACCACACACACACACACACACACACAACCCTGTCAATGGATGTGTGTTCATTGACCCACGATGACCCATCCATTCTGACAACAACAAAAGTGGGAGAGAAAGAGGCATCGGATCACACACATTTAAATCAACTGGGTGGGTGCTTTTATTCATTTGATGCCCACGGGGTGCATACTGACAATATACTTAGCTTGTTATTTGCCCGCCTCCATATAAAGAAGAAGTGGCTGTTGTGACAGCCATGGAAGTTATTAGGCTTTAATGATTGTTGAAGTTGCTTACATTAGTTTTCTCTGCTTTCACAAATTCCACAGTCTGTGTGACAGGGTGTCAACGTGAAAATAGATTGAATGGGAAAAGAG
>JAVQJS010001030.1:0-10000 GCA_036024795.1 Galaxias rostratus | reverse complement strand
AATACTTTTAAAGAAGCAAAACTTTGTCCAGTTTGGTAAAAACATAAATGGAACTTCTGTAGGCTGCCCTCTTCTGGTCAGTGGTAAAACACAGCAATACATGGTAGAACCAACAGGTATATATAATTTATCCACAAACATTTTGAAACAGGAAAAATGTACTCTACTGTGAGGTATTTAAGAAATGTTTGTATACATATGAAAATCATGACCAGATAACACATGAAATGTATGTATGCAATCTCCATAAAATTGTGGACATAGCATTAATTGCGAATAATTCACGTTTTTTGTTTGTTTGTTTTGTTTTGTTTATGTTTGTTTTTTAATCTAAATGCATTAACTACATTAAAGTATGATCTTTTTGACATAATCTACCTCTTTGTGTAATCTATAAACAGAGAGAGTTGAGAATGTTTTTAATCAAGCAGAGCATTTCTGACGTTTCGAAAAAAAAGACAACTCATCATTAAATTAAAATGACCAGATAAAATAATTCCTTCATATCTCCATATCTATCTATCAATGTTTCATAAATGCAAATCTTGTAGATTGTATTCTTTTCTTGCAAATTCACATAAAATTCATGAGAAATACAGAATTGTTGAAGAATAGTGCCCGCAGGTGGACCACAGAGTGATAAATATATCAAATATCAAAGTTGCCCTGGAGAAAGGCACAATTGAGGCTGAGGTCTCTATAAAGTGCCTATGTAGGGCATCTCTTCTGTGACTGATCTCCTGGAGAACAAAGTAGACGGAAGACACACCCGTAACCCCAAATGCTCTTGCCAGTGGAAATAATGTGTTCATTACAATGCAATTACCAACACTTAGGTCCTCTCTCCCTGAAGTGTATGTGTGTGATGAGAAGAGAAGTGGGCCGTGGCTGACCCCTTGTGCTAAGTGACCTTACATTTGTGTGTCGGTGTTGGTGTGTGTGTGTATGTGTGTGCGTGTTTGTGTTTGTGCATGTCTGCAGGTGCAGGATGTACAGCTTTATGGGTGGAGGGCTGTTCTGTGCAGGCGTTGGGAACATCCTCCTGATTGTTTCCACGGCAACTGATTATTGGATGCAGTACAGGCACTCCAACAACTACATGCATCAGGGCCTGTGGAGATACTGTATGCCGGGGAAATGCTTTACACACAATGATAGCATTGGTATGGACAAAGCAAAGCCCCTACATTATACAAGTGGTGGAAGTTCTTTTCAACATTCAGTGTGCTCTAAAAAGACAGTGTCATTTATAAATTCTGATGTATTCTGGTCAAGCAACAAATGAATGTCCTCAAATCCTAAACCATGACCAGTCTTTATCAAATTGTTCAATTTAAGTGTAAAGTCAGATTTAAGCCGTCTATTAACGACCTTTTTTGACTGGTGCTAACCTTTTTCTTTTTGTACAGCCCACTTGGATGCCACACGTGCTCTCATGATCCTATCCTTACTGGCCTGTTTCATTGGCATCATTATTGGTATTATGGCTTTCATCCACTATTCCTCCTTTGATAGGTTTGATAAAACCTTTGCTGCAGGCGTATTGTTTTTCATCTCATGTAAGTCACTTTTTTTAAGTTATTTTGCTTCTTTGTGTGCTTTCTTTCCTGTTCACAAACGTTTGTGTTTATTCCTCACACTAAAACATTACAAGGGTTAAAATAATATGCTTTTACTTTATATTCTGACATGCTATGCTATCAATAATAGGTTGACCTCATCAGTCTCAATTGGAAAAAATTTGAACAAAAAAGTAGTTAAAAACAGCGGCAATAAGCCGCTGAAAATTAAAGCACTGATTTGGGCATTTGCCAACCTCAACACTTAGTCAGGATATCTAAAGCTCTGCTGTTCTTTTCAACATCTTTCTTAAACTATGATACTTAGGGGAGTCAAATCAGTTCACTCAATTGGTTCAATTCGTTTGTCGATATTGCACACATTATTTCAGATCTATTTCCACAGATGATTACGTAGGAACTATCTGTCATACAACAGACATTTAGAGTAATTAATTTATTCTCTCTTTCCTCAGGCTTTTTTGTGTTGCTAGCAATGGCTGTTTACACTGGTGTGACAATTAATTACTACGGAAAACGCTATGGAAACTGGAGGTTTTCCTGGTCCTATATTATTGGATGGGTATCAGTGGTGCTCACCTTTTTCTCAGGTAAAGTTCAATAGGCTTATGTGTGGCTATGTTTTGTTCATTTTGTAAAATATGTATGATGACTACATACAGTATTTGTTGTGTGTTAGAATAAAGGTTAAAAAAAAACTAGATGTTCAATTTGATATGTATTTATAATCTAATTCTTTTGTGGCAACAAGATAATTCAATCTTGTGATAAAACCACAAATGAGTAAAGGCATGTTTTAATGGCCTATACAGTTAGCATATGCTTTGACGTTGAACATCCCAAAAAATATTTACAAAAACTTACCACTTTAGGATTTTAATATTGTTTAGAATCTTCCCATATTGGAGCCTATCTACTGGAGCCCATCCATATGAAATAGCATTGCTTCTGAGTAATCCAAGACCAGATGTTACGGTTGTGGTAGTAAAAGTTTTAAATCCTAATTTGAAAGATTCTGTTCAACCTAAATATTAAATGACGTCTACTCTTCCATCATAGGTATATTTTATATGTGTGCCTACCGAATGCATGAATGCCCAAGAAATACAAATTCGCAATAGAAGACCTGCAACATCAGAAGAAATGCATGCAAATGTTATAACTAGATTCCAGCGCCACTGTGGACTTACCATTTTCTGGAACATGGCATATAGAATTGTAAGTGATTTAAATAAAAATATGTTGTGGAAGCAGGTCTCCTTTTGCATAATTGATATTGGAATTTAAAAACATATGGTCAACACTTTTACACATTTTTGTAAAATGTGTGTTGTGTCTGTTTTTTAGTATTATTTTAATAGTTCTTGACATTATGGAAATCAGTCAAACAAATAGACCAAGCTGTAATTCTTGTGTCTAAACAGTAGATTATTACATTTATCTATAGGAAACAAACCTGTAACAAAATTATTAACTTCAACAGAAGTTCCTCTTATGTGACATGATAATAGGCCTAGTAGCATACATAAAGGTTAGATGTGGGCTCGACAGACTGCCTTCCCTCTGGCTAAGTAAAATGCTGCCAAATGCACAAGACTACAAGGCTATCCAAGGCTCTTATCAGAATCTGCCACTAAGGAGTGACGCACTGCTTTACTTCGTCAAAATTTACTTGATGAAATAGCTTGTAAAAGCTGCTTAACGCCATAGAAAGGATCTATTGACTGTCAACGTAAAGAGGATTTCATCCTCATTTGTTCATTTAAGTTCTAATTTTCTTCTAAAAGCAACTAGTTACCCATATGCCATTTTTGAGAAATTTGCAGCCAAGATATATTTTGTCAGTTACGTTTTATATTGCTAGTTTAGAACACGGATAGAAGACAGTGGTATGACATAGGGACAGCTAGATAAATAGCCCAAATTAAAAAAAGAGTTGGAGCGTGGATTTTACTGATGTATTTTAGATGTATGTTAAAGTAGTAGTACAGTTCCTTAATTCGACCTGCAGGCTCATGCATATGGAGGAGGTGGTTTAGATTTGGCCCAATACCTTCTCTCATCCAGTCGGTAATTAATTTGTTCTGCCCACCTGGTCAAATGGAAATCCTGTCCTCGAGCACAAGGAGTTTTACTCCCCCTGTAACATCTTTCCTAATTGCCTAATAGCATTGCAACACGAATTCCGCCTACATTAAAACACTTCCCCGTTAACAACCATGATTGGAAATGTGATGACAACACGATATCAACAAATTACTGTTTCTATCTGTCTAAATGGTTTAGAGCAGCCACTTCCACAGTCCCAGACTCAAATACCAAATTACGGCCATTTCAGAAACGAATTACTTGACAGACTTACAGCCTCGCAAAATTGTTGCAAAATTATGTGAGAAAAAAAAATCTGTCTTACTTTTGTTGTTTACTCAAAATTACCACCATCATCATATACCAAAATACATTGTTGTGTTATTAGAAGCAGAAGCAGTTGCGGCATAATCATAAACATATTCTCAAAATCATTTACAATATCATTATCTTAATCTTTACCCTAGGTTGTTATTTTTGTTGTTTTTTTACTACAAAAAAGCAAAAGAATAGGCTTTAAAAAATGTATTATTTTACTTTGTGAATGATTTATTGTGTAGTTTAGTATAGCGTTTATAGCCGTGTTGGATAGCCTACTGATAACCTTATCAGCAACAAGAGGGTTCCTCCAAAGTGATACCAAGTCCGACCATGACTGCAACTAAACAGGCTCCCATGGAAAAGTTTCAGTACCATGGTGAGCGACCCTCCCTCTCCGCTGCCGTCACTTCAAATTAATCCTTACCCAACTAATGCCATTCTCCGCCCAACAGTCGTGCTATTGGCTGATACAAATCAATTTCACAATCTGTAACAGCCTCTCTTTTTGGATAAATAGTAATCTACCTCCCACTGAATTAACACTTACTGTTGCTAAACCAACACAGACATCAATAGATAACGAATTTTACAGTTTACAGTCTGCTACAATTTGCATCATAACCTTGCGGATTTATTAACACAGTTATTTAGAATTCTAATATGAATTTAAATTACACCTCTCCAGTGGCTCAGCTGCCAACTCAGAGGTCAACATCGTTCTTTATCGAAGATATCTTACTGCACAAACCCAAGCCCCTGAGAGAAGTATTTCACTCGCCGTTTTCAAGTTCTCTTGCATCGCGAATGCCTCTTCTCGAATATGGATATCCATTGATGCCGACACCAATTTTAGCACCACATCCGCATCACCCTCTCCATAAACCGGAGCATCACCAATATTTCTTCACGTCTGGTGAGTGCATTGCAACATTTTACTTTTGGTACTGAATATATAGGAACCAAAGTTAGCAGGTTGTGATTCAATTACAAAATCTACACATGCTGATGTTGTTTATGAAATAGCACATTATTAATATTTCTATTCCTGGAATTTGGTCAATAATTAATTGTAAATTGTGAATATGGATGTCCAGTTTGTTGTGCAAGATAATTGTTTTCCTGAGCATCAGAACACGTCTTAAAAATGCATGTCACGGAAAAGCTGTTAATGTCTGCGTCAATTACATAATTTTGTTAAAGATTACATTTTTTACAAGAATATATTTTCATGGAACTTTTTTTAAATTTTACACAGGGATGCAAATGCCAGCGTTATTTCAACATCATCCAGAGTTACCTGGTAAGCATTGCCGACGCAGAAAGGCAAGAACGGTTTTCTCTGATTCGCAATTATCTGGGCTTGAAAAGAGATTTGAGGTCCAGCGGTATCTGTCTACACCAGAACGAGTGGAATTGGCAACCGCACTGAGTCTTTCAGAAACGCAGGTAAGAAACGAAAATATTTACAAAGTTCTAACGCGTAGTCAAAATAGATGAGTTGCTTAGCTTTAGTTGAAACTTCTTACATTTAGTTTTAAACCTTTGTTACACAGGTGAAAACGTGGTTTCAAAACAGACGGATGAAGCATAAAAAACAACTAAGGAAAACACAGGACGACCAGAAAAATCCAAGTGACATAGATAGATCTATTGAAAACTCAAGTGAAAGTGAGGTGAATGAAAAAAACACTGACGATATAAAAAATGCAATTGACCCAGACTCATACATGCTCGAGGAAAACGAGGATGATGTTGACATTGAGGATGATGTATGCTCACCGGAGCATTTACTATAGCAAAAGCGGCAGGTTTTTATAAAAAAATAATTGTAAATAACTTAATGATGTGTCTTTTCCATAAAAAAAAAATTTATACTTTTTTTAACTGAATGTTGATAATGCAAATATTTATTTAAGGCCTTGTCCTAGCTAAACGAATTATGTTTTCATGTTGGGTTTTTTCACAGAGAAGTTGAACAGTTCACAAATGCGTTTATTGATTGTGTCTTAGCCCAATAAAATCGTATTATTTTTCAGATATTGTTGTTATAATAATACTTGCATTATTCATATGATTATTTAAAATAGGTATAACCATGCATTTGTCGTAGGCCTGAATCAAAACCTCAACTACAACTAATACATTTTGACATTTTAAGCATATAATTTAGAAATCCATCTTAAATGTACATATAATGTAAATACATAGCAATCAATTGAATGTGCATTTTCGTTTGATAATTGAAATTGGTACAGTTAATATATTGCTACTGTATTTGCACTGCAAATAGATCCGTCATCTTCAATTGCAATGGCCATTTGTTTAACTTACACAATAAAGTGCATGTTACAACTACTTAATTTGTAATTATTTGAAGTGTTGATTTATTGTATTGTCTAAAATGTTGTTGTAAATAATTGTTTATGTTTTTCTAGTTGCCTCAACGCTGAATAATGTAACTGGTGACTGAACGCATGTTGGCATGGTAATCATTATTTTTAATCTTTGCTTATTATCTTTCAACACTTTCCCCGACAAGACTATGAAAAACTTAAATCAAACAAGCTTTGTCAGCTTATTATTGCAATTATTGCTCTTCCAGAACCTGTTGAATAGAAGGTCAATCAAGAAGATCAACATAGAACAAAACGAATTGTTTAATAAATAATGTATTATTTGATTAATTCTGTGGCTAACTGAGTGTAGCACTTGGTAATCATATGAATGTTAGGCTAACAACCAATTTGATTTTATTCATTTTTGAAAAATATGACCACCTGCATGGATGAAGTAGCAGGTTGCACAGCGTGTAGCAAAGATTATTGGTCAGTGGCTGTCTTGGTGCCACTGATCCTAAACAAGTCAAACAGCTTCATGGGTACGACAGATATCTTCCCCAGTTTTAAAGACCAATTAAGGATCCATATGATCCTTGTGATGTATACAAAAGTGTGCTCATGTCACGGATTGTTTGAGAAGTCCTGGTGAAATGTTTATTATAATTGCTATGGCACACAAAGAAAAGCATTGATATTGTTATACAATACTAATTTGTAAATTAATCATCGGTGAAATAAGCGACTAGTTTAAACATTCAAATTGTCGGGCAATGTTTTGTGAATAAATAGAATGGTTGCCTGCTTTGAGTTTTCAATTAAATTTCAAAATGTTACATTGATTGACTCTTTACCTCTTATGATAAATTCTTATAAAATAGATTTTGATAGTGGTCAAAAGTGATGATTTACTGGTTCTTTTGGCATGCATGCACATTGAATAGAAGACTTGGTAAGTAAAACAAAAATAGTTGCTTACAGGTAGGTCTCCATTATATTTATGTCCGTAAACACTGCCAACATGTTGTGAGTCTAGCGTACCATAGTTATTTGAAGATTTTTTTTTCTTGTGTGATAATGTTAATGGGTTACCTACATTGTTTTCTCTTTGGAATCATTTAATTATCCATTAATTAATCTAAAGGTCAAGTATTACAGTATGTCATCAATAATTGGTTTTTAACTAAACGTGAGTGAACAACACATTGAATTCTCGACAGCCATTAAATCATATCGCTCATAACCTTGCAAAAGTTTATAATCTTATTTTTATTCAAATATCCCATTAAAAATAGTCAAGGAAGTGTTTGTCAAGATAGTAATAAAATACGCACTTCCGGAATAGATAGAATATGATCTATAAATTAATACGGGAAATTTGAACAGGAGACAACACATTTGTATGCAGCTTTAATTGATAGTAATTTCATGTTCAACAGAAAAAAGCTCTTACTAATCGAGAATGTTTGCGTCAAGCTATTTTTTCCTCCAAACAGGATGTGCAACACTCACTCACTCTTTGAAAGGAACCTCAAGTAATTTTCAAAACGTGATTCTGACTAACAGGAAGGAAAAACGTTACAGAGAGAATGGGCTGAGCGGAAGGTGATCAATTAAAAGATTAAGCGTTTTGCAACACATGGACGCATCTGCATTTGCGCCTAATAGCAGGGCCATCAGCTCATTTTCAGGGGCCTACCGAATACTTAATGCACGCTCCTCACATCAAAGCATGTATGTTGGCCCCTGCTTTCCAATCTGCAGAAAGGGATGCTAATCTATCCCCCTTCATGTAGGGTGGTGAGAGACTCCTTCAATTAACTGGATTTCTATGGCAAAAAAAAGAGAAGGGGGAGGATGGAAGCCCCAAAAAATGATGCAAAGAGTCCTGGTCTGGATAGACAGCCTTTCACATTAAATCAAAAAGGTTAGTCATTTATTCCCCCACACATCTGAGGCCTTAACACTAAAAACACAGAGCATCAAAGAGCCCATGATGGGTTAAATAGAGACTATAATCTAATTAAAATAATACATAGGAGTAAATAGCTCTTTGATAATGATCTGAGGGTTCTATTAGAGAAATGGGGTGCTTGAGATCGTTTTATGGGGGCAAATTATCACTTTAGAAATCAGCAAACAAAGTATGCCAGGCTTGAATTAGATGGGCTTCAAAGTGTCTTTATTTCACCCATTTCTGTATTTAAGGACAGATATGATGGTGGTGGAGCTTTCAGAGAGAACAAAGAGAACAGATTATTCGAGGTAAGCAGTGCAAACAGGTGTGTGAAGTTAAAGGAAACCAATTGAAAATATAGGCAGAAAGCTTTAGATTTTAATGGTGCAGTGATACATCACCAGGATAGTTTGAATATTGAGTGCAATAAATAGTGATTTTACATTCTCATAAGTGTTCAGTATGAATTGCACATTTCGATCATCAGGTCCTTACTGGAGGTCACTTTGTGAGTTGAGCACAGCATTTGCACACTTTAGAAATGTGTTATCAATCAATTATAAAAGTAACTAAAATAATGAGACTGATGGATGTGTCCAATATCCCCCACACGAATGCCTTGTTATTCAACAGATATCCAGATGTCATTTAAAAACAAAAAATCCATCCAAAAAATCCATAAGGGTAACTGCATGATGAATGTTCTACCTTCTAACAAGTTATTTACCACATCATAAAAACATAAAGATATTTATCAAGTACAAGTTCGCGTGTTTACTTGAGGAGTTCTAAGAAAAAAAATGTTAGAGCATGAAATATAATAATTTTATTGTTAATAGAGGTACTGTTTCTGCAGTAAGCACTGTGTGTGTGTGCGTGTGTGTGTGCGTGCATGCACGTGGGTGTGTGTGTGTGTGTTTCTTCTTCGTTGATAAATTCCTGGTGCCCTGTAAGAGCAGAATAGGCCTTGGTCAAAGAACATGAACCAATTTGAAGTGGGACACAGCCTGTTTCTCTTCCTCGTGGCGTTTCCTCAGTAGCTCCAGCATGGTCATGTTGGACAGGTCCAGGCTGTCCAGGTAGCCGGCGTTCTCTGTCAAGCCCTCCGACCTCTGTGTTTCCCTGCTCTTGGCCTGGGATGGCATTTTAGGCCTTGATATGCCCTTAGCATATTCTAAAGCCTAAACACACAGGGTTAGTTGAGAACAGGGTTAGCAGACTGTGCGACTAGCCTACCGCGAAATAAGATTGAGAATCTCCAACTTTGAGGACAATGGCCGTGCCATCGTATGAAGCTTTTTGATTTATTTGTTTTCTATGAACTCTACAAAAGCAATATGGGACTATAACACACTTCAATTGCGGTCAATTTGGATAGATCGTGAAATGTATTTCAATTGAAATGGCTTGATTAAAATCAGTTGCTGCAATTTACTCATGCACTTTGCAGAGTAATTTTCTGTAATTGCATGAGAGAAAAAGATGACTGATGGGGCTGACAGATAATGAACAAATTCAGTCAGTGCATAGTGAGCGGGAGCACTTGTTGTGAGACAATGCACTTTGTGAGTGACACATGATTTTGTTCTCTCACACACTTTCCTTGTCATTATCACTCTTTGTCATCATGTCTCTGACACACACACACACACACACACACACACACACACACACACACACACACACACACACACACACACACACACACACACACACAC
>JAVQJS010001017.1:0-25774 GCA_036024795.1 Galaxias rostratus | reverse complement strand
AACTCTTAGACAAATTGACTATATCTGTGTGTGTGTGTGTGTGTGTGTGTGTGTGTGTGTGTGTGTGTGTGTGTGTGTGTGTGTGTGTGTGTGTGTGTGTGTGTGTGTTAGTGTGTGTGTGTCAAACCTAATACCACATTTTTCCCAGTTTCTGTAAAGGGGTAGCTTTGAGGTTAAATTTGCTTATATATGGCAGGCTCAATATTCACACTCATTTAGAAGACAATGGTGTGGTATAAAATCATTACAGCAGACATTACTTTTAATCATTAAAAGTCTTGTCCCTGTTTAGGCTGAGAGACCGAGTAACCATAAAATCAGGACCACGTCACATTGTGCGAGAAGCAGAAGACTGCACTTTTGAAATGATCATTAAGTCTGTGGTGAAAGCAGATGCTGGGGTGTACACCTGCAAGATCATCAATGAGTATGGCACAAAGCAGTGTGAGACAACACTGCAAGTCAGGGGTAGGTGAAATGTTGCACCTTGATAACAGATAATTTCTCTTTTTTTATTCTCATACACTGAAAACTGGAAATATGAGCTTCGGACTTTTTTATATCTTTTTTTTTATATCAGAGTGCAGCAATGCTTAGATCAATGTAAAGGTATGACTTGAAATTAAAAGGATTTGTCAACATGTTACACCGTTCTGCACTTTAAAACTATGTCTAAACACACCTTAAGCAAAACTAAGTGCTTGCTATAATTGATTTTTACTTCTGCTACCAGAAGTGCCAGTGGAGCCAGGGTTAGCCATCATCCGTCCAGTCAAAGACATTACTGCCAAAGCTGGCGAGACAGTCCTGTTTGAGTGTCATGTAACTGGACCACAGGACACTGATGTTGATTGGTTGGCGAATGGCAAACTGATCCAGCCAGCGCTTCTCAATTGCAAGATGCACTTTGATGGGAGGAGATGCCGGCTGCTCCTCAACTCTGTGCATGAGGATGACAGCGGGAGCTACACATGCAAGTTGAGCACAGCTAAAGGTGTGTGGCACTTTAAGTACACCCAACACTGTTCCACAGGCTGAGCACAGCTAAAGGTCACTCTAAGTACACTCTGTCTCACTGTTGTGAAATGTAAAATGTTTGTGACATCGTCAGTTTGCCAGCCAAACAGTAGAAAAGGCATGGTAAAATACACTGTAAAACATTTCACAATACCAGTCAGCCTCAATATTTTTTATTTATATCATGAACTCTAATCTAACAAACCCAATAGTATTTTCCCCAAATCCTCTATTACCACAGAGAACACATTGGGTATGAATGATTTATTAGTCACAAATATGTAGCGCCGGTCCCAAAGAGCAACCATTTAACATATTCTATATTATTTTCATTGTTTCTGCTTGTGTTAAGTGTGTTATGCAGGCTTATGTTTTCTGCCATAGCTTTGTCACAACAACTTTGCAATGTGACTTTGACCTGACAATCGGGTATGTTTGTAAAACAAAGGATTGAAGTTTCATTGTGAAAGTTTGGTATACTTTTTATGCTTGTAACATTTTAGATATTTAAGGTACAGTAGGTCTTAGACCTCATATGTCAATGAGTTGACCATTCTTATTGTAATGCAACAAATAATAAAAAAAAATCCAATAGGTAATTTCCTGTTTAAAATTTAACTTTTACATTCTACTTTATTTTACTCTTCTAAATTGTTACTTGCATTTTGATTTTCTATGCTTTGGTCCTACTTCAGAGGAGCTGACCTCATCTGGCAAGCTCAGAGTGATCCCATCCATCGAGCCTCTCTTCACCCGTAAGCTGGACGTGCTAGAGGTGATTGAAGGGCGCAATGCCCGCTTTGACTGTAAGGTCAGCGGGACTCCGCCCCCCAGAGTGACCTGGAGCCACTTTGGTAAGTGCTTGGCAACTTTGGAACTGCTTAGTGGAATATTTCCATTTGGATGCCTGATTGGAGTATATCAAATTACAAAGAAAACAAAAAAGATGTTACTGCATTTCATATCAATGCCATGCATGACACAATCTCACTGACTTAAAAAATGAAGGCAGATCCTCCAAAATAAACTTGCTGTTATAGATTCAAATAAATTACCCATCATATGTGTCAACCTCAACTCCCTCCTCTTCCACCAGACCACCTTCTGGTAGAGAGTGATGATGTACATGTGCTACAGGAGGGTGGCCGCCACTCTCTGATCATCTCTCACGTCACCAATGAGGACGAGGGCTTCTACACCGTCATTGCCCGTAACATCCACGGCGAAGGAGAAAGCTCTGCGGAGCTCTACGTGCAAGAGCCGCGGCCAGCCATCTCCATGCAAATGTAGGAGGATGCGTAATTGTTCTCAGTCGAATGACATGGCATATTTGACCCTATTCCCCCATAAGCAGCACTACAAACTAGATTTTAATTATTTGATTATTTAAAGGGGCATGATAATATTATAGGATATTGACTCTGTATTGTTTGACCACTGCAGGAGTTGTTGCTTGTTGTATATTACATTGTTAGATATGCTTTACTCCAATTCTCCACTCAAATTCATTCTCGTCTTCTCCTTTCCCACCTGTTCAGGGCCAAGCTGGAAAAGATGCCCTCCATTCCCGAAGAGCCGGAGGTGCCGGAGAACGAAGTGGAACGTTTCACCATGCCAGACTTTGTCAAGCCCCTGTATGACTTGGATGTGATTGAGGGGAAGGAAGCTGTGCTGAAATGCAAGGTGGCCGGTCTGCCCTACCCAACCATCGTCTGGTTTCACAATGGCAAGAAGATAGACAGCACAGAGGACCGGAAAATGATGCAGTGTGAGCAGATTTCCACCATTTTCAACAGACAAGGTGTAGTGGACAAGGGTGTGTCTTCCACAGTCTAAAATTAATAAACACTCTGCTCGTATCTCTCTGTGCAGTTAGGGACGTCCACAGCCTTGTCATCCGATCAGTGTGCCATGCCCATGGTGGGGTCTACAAGAGTGTCATCTCCAACAAAGTGGGCAAAGCCACATGCTACGCACATCTCTATGTCACAGGTAAGGACATCTGAGAACCATTTACATTTGAAAAAAATGATTTCAAACGACATTTAGTCTCTTTTCTTCACAATGGAAGCTTATATGAACGTGACCATTAACGGAGTTAATGGATACGGCAATGAGATAGACCGAGATATATGTTGTGAGTTAAGAAACGTAATAAGTGTAGCATCGCATTTCTTCTGGCGTCAACTGGTACTGTTGTCTGAACCTTTGCAGATGTCCTTCCCGACCCCCCGGATGGAGCCCCTGTGGTGGAGGCCGTCACTGGTAAAACCATCACCCTGAGCTGGAGAAAACCCCGCAGACTGGACCCTTCCATCGGTACACACTGTGATTTGATTCCATTTGATTATCTATTTTATTGCTTTTAATTATACTCCAAGATGAGCGGATGTATGAATGCATTGTTGTAAATGACACAAAGGAATTTAGTGAGCTACAATGTTTAATTAAATTAATTAAGACATCGTCTGCACACAGGAAAATAATTCCAAACATAATTTTTAATTGATTGCTGTTAAATAATGCCAGGATTCGACTGTGGAACGACACTTGTTTAAATTTTTTCAGGGCCTTGAACCTCAATATATTTTGCGTTACTTTTGCTGGCCCCCTCATTTCCAACCCAGCCTAATTTTCTCTTCAGACCCAAGCTCCCTGATGTATGCCATCCAACAACAAGCCCTTGGTTCCATCCAGTGGACGATCATAGCCTCCAGTCTGAAGGAGACTGCCTACACAGTCAGCACGCTCTCCAAAGGGGTCCGCTACGCCTTCCGAGTCATGGCGCTCACCGCCAAAGCCTTCAGCAAACCCTCCCTCGCCACAGATCCAGTGCTGCTACTGGACAGAGGTAAGGGCGTGGACTGCGTTGTTCCCATGTATATCAAAGGATTCGTTCTAGAATGTCTTGGTTTATTTTATCATAGACTATCATTATAACCACAAATGTCACAGTAACATGGCCACACGTTACTGCGAATTAAGATGGCAAAGCCATAAAATGGCATGCATTTCAGTACACCTGTATAAGAGTCTCGGGATGTGTGTTCCCCGAAAGGTCCTTATCTTCAGGAAGCTCCGGTCATCATTGACAAACCAGACACAGTCTACGTCATGGAGAACCAATCTATCTGCATCTCTGTCACCCTAAACCATGTGAACGCCACAGTCATCTGGAAAAGGCAAGTGTTCTTATTCTTGTTCTTATTTTCCAACTTTAAGGGACATGTGAACCTTCATTGGGTTGCAAGGGTTTATTGCTTTTCGTTTCCTGTCCAAGTAATAGTGGTTATTTAAGAGCGAACTCAACTAAACTCATCGAAAAGCTTTGTAAATTCAAGTGTGATGACAAATTGTTATTTATCTCACTCTCATGATCTAATCATGCAATCCTGGAATGAATTAATCTTTTCCCTGAGTTGAATATGCTATTATCCTGGTGAGTAGCTGATACTGGTCTTTGAGCTAAGCCTTGTGGGCCAACAGGGGAGAGGTGGTCATAGCCAACCGTCCAGGCCTGTATGAGACGGCCATGCCAGACGATGACCAACACACACTGAGGATCCTGAAAGTTAGGAGTGCTGACATTGGTCAGCTGGTGTGCGTGGCCTCCAACAAATGGGGCAGTGACACCTGCACTTTGAACGTTGAGATGGCAGGTGAGATGTTTTGTGTAATAATTTGTGTCAAGAATATTTTGTTAGGTTTATTACATTATACAGGTTTATTGACTATTAAATTTCAAGCAACTGCAGTACTAGTTTAATACAGTTATGATTTGCTTTTAGAGATGGCATAGTTATTTTGTTCTGATTTTTGTGCTGACTTTCCGTTATTTCCGTTAGCCCCACCGACCTTTGAGACCATCATGGAAGATATGGACGTGTCTGTGAGCGAGACCCTCCGCTTTGCTGTGGTGGTGGAGGGGAAACCTGTTCCCGACATCCTCTGGTTCAAGGTGTGTACACGGAGACCATTTGTAGTTAACCTCACTGGTGAATCCTTCATTTGTATGCGTTAAATTAGTCTAGATGGATCAGATCAATTTTAAATGTATGTTGTTTCCTACGCGCATTCAGGAGGACACCCTGTTAGCCGAGAGCAGCCACTACACCTTTGTGTATGATGACAATGAATGCTCTCTGGTGGTTCTCAACACGCGGCCAGAAGACTCTGGAGTATATACGTGTACCGCCAAGAACTTGGCGGGGTCTGTGTCCTGCAAGGCTGAGCTCACAGTGCTTGCAGGTAACACTGAACCTGCAGGCGCAACTTAATGACACTCTCACCGCAGAATTATTTGGGGAGGTCACCCCTACAGGAAGAGAGAGATTAATTGCAATAGCATTTGTATAAAGCACAGAAATTCTAAGCAATTTAATTTAATTTACCATTACTGTGTATATATAATTTACATATTATCTAATGTATACATTACAGTGTAGGTGTCATGCTGTATTTTAAATGTAGGAATATTATATTTTATCAATATTCAATTTTATTATATTTTGTCATTCCATCTAATTATTGCTTATTGTCCTAATGGCATGGTTTCTCACAGTTAAACAAAAGGAGGATCCTGTTGAGGATGAGGAGAGCATGTTGCGGAAGATGCGCAGGTTGACAGACTACTATGATATTCACAATGAAATCAAAAGGTATGTCAAATCTACCTCAACATGTGTTTTCTAAGTAGATAATACCCTGGATGAAGCTGTAGTGTCTACATTTCTATTTTCCTCTAGGGGTGCTTTTTCCTATGTGAAACGTGTGACACAGAAGGTGGGGAAGATGGAGTACGCTGCCAAGTTCATCTCTGCCCGGGCCAAGAGGAAGGCGTCAGCCCTAAGGGAGATGAACCTCATGTCCAGGCTGGACCACGAGAGAATCCTCTACTTCCGTGATGCATTTGAGAAAAAGAATGCTGTGGTCATCGTAACAGAATTGTATCCTTTCAACGTAGCAGAGCAAAAGCTATTCGGACTGTCAAAGACAGCTAATGAAAATACTAGGTAGATATTACCCGTCACACTGTAATACATTTGCCCATATCCTCTTTTGCGCATAAGGTTACATAGGTATTTATATCTTTCTCTGGTGTGTTTAAAGATTTGATCTGGTCCATTTTTACTCAATTTCCATGCATTAGGTTAGGCTATAAAGTTGGAATTGCTCCTTGACTAATGTGACGTAAAGATGCAATGAGGAACTGCTGGAGAGGCTCACTAAGAAATCCACCTTGACGGAGTCTGATGTGAGCTATCCTTTCAATGTCTATTTGCCCTGTTTTGGTAGGTCTTCACTATATTAGAATCTCGTTAACACTCTACACTAACGTACCCACAGGTTCGATCCTGCATGAGACAGCTCCTCGAGGGACTTGATTACCTCCACCATCAAAAGATCATACATCTGGACCTCAAGGTTGGATTCTTCCACTTTTGCCTTACCTCTGGTGCTTCTTATCTGTTGGTTATTATTAGTAATTAATTCAAGTTTGACCTCTGTACCATTCAGTTGGACAAAATCCTCTTACAAGTGGTATTTTTTAAATGTACAAAAGACAATGATAACTTAATGTTTTTGAAAACACCGGTAAAGAGTTGTTATGTAACTAATGCACTTTTTCTTCCTAGCCTGATAACATCCTCATGGCAGATCCCCATGGTGATCACATACGAATCTGTGACTTTGGAAATGCACTGGAAATAACTCCGGATGAAGCACAGTACTGCAAGTATGGCACCCCAGAATTTGTTGCCCCAGAAATTGTGAACCAAACTCCTGTGTCCACGGCCACGGACATTTGGTAAGTTGTTTTTCTTTTTTATAAGAAACTGAATTTATTGAATAATGTATGTTATTGCCTTCTTTGACTCCTTATTCCCTTGACTTCTTTCCGTAGGTCGGTTGGAGTCATTGCCTATCTGTGGTAAGTTACCTTTTTAAGCTTCCAGTTACTTATTCTAGCCCAAATTAATATAGTATAATTATTCATAAAACAATTTTGTGACCCCAAATAATACAAAGTAAAGAGAAAGGCTTTTATGCATAAACAATTATCTTTCCGCTTTTATCTTTGTCTAATAATAATAATCTTTGTCAAATTTGACTAATTGTCACACCACCCAAACTGACAAAAAGTATTGAAATTTCAATTGGAGAGAGATAAAGTTAAGTTTTTCTTTTCAGCTTGACTGGAGTATCTCCATTTGCTGGCGAGAATGACCGCAGTTCTGTCCTTAACATCAGAAACTATAATGTGGCCTTTGATGAAAGCATGTTTGCTAACCTTAGCCGTGAGGCTAAAGGCTTCATTATTAAACTACTGGTTGCAGATAGACTGTGAGTAAAACATTTCCAAGAAATCTCAGGAGACCTTAGTCATCAATCAGACAATTTTAAATGTATATAAATATATATATATATATATATATAATTAATAATAATAATAATAACATATATATTGTAATAGAATTAACTAATCTGATGATGAATTGATTGTGCCCTACTCTGCAAAACCTTTTCATAACAGCTATCACTTTAATTTATGGCAGGAGGCCTGATACTCAAGACTGCCTTCGGCATCCCTGGTTCAAGGTAAGAGATTACTTATGAGAAGTTTTGTCTCAAAGAATGTTTGTATTTTTTTTTGCACTTCTACTAGAAAGATTATTTGTTGAACACTGTTTGAAAGATTTTTCTAATCGTGTTGTACAGACCCTAACAAAGGGAAAGGCTTTAAGCACAGAAGCCCTCAAGAAGTTTGTGTTGCGCAGAAAGTGGCAGGTGGGCTCCAGATGAGATTTTCTGGTTTGGAAAAAATAAAGGACTTTATGTTCTGTCATGCTATTTTCATAAATGGTTATCTTTTCCCTTTTTTTCTTTGTTTCTCTTTAGAGGTCCCTAATCAGTTACAAGTCTAAAATGGTCATGAGGTCTATCCCTGAGTTATTGAATGACTCGTCCAACCACATCTCTATCGCAGTTCCTAGACATCTCAAAGAAGGATCCCCTCCACCGTCTTCTTCCTCTGATTCTGATGAAGACATTGATGAACTGCCGTTCATCCCAATGCCACTTGCCATGGAATTTTCTGGGTCAAGAATGTCCCTGAATGAGATCCAGGGTGACGAAGAGGGAGCAGGAAACCACGGTGGAACTGCTGAAAAAAGCACTGGTCCAATTGAGGAGGAGATGGAGTGTGAACCATCCGTCATGAACAGAGAGGAGGGAGAATTGGACAGACAGAGTGTTCACAAGAAGAAGTCAACAGCAGAAAATAACAAAAGATTGGCAGATGAAGACCGTCCAACAGATTTGCAACCGTCAAGAAAGCCATTACTAAGAGGGTCCAGCATGGACTCAGACAAACCCGAAGACAAACCCAAAAGAGGGCAGCTAAGAAGGGGTGGTTCAGCTGACAGTGCGCTGCTACTCCGCATACCAACTGAACAGGGCACTGGGCCGGGAAAACCAGAGGATAGCAGAAGGGTCCTTAAAAAGGCAGTGTCCATGGAACTCCCGAGGAGGAGCACCAGCCCAGGGGCAGCCAAGATGAGTCAGGAGGACTACGCCATGAAACTGGAGCTGATGAGGCAGCGGCTGCTCCGTGGGGGCTCTGCAGATAGCAAGTTTGGTGGCTTACGAGGCCCGTTGCTGGAGACGCTTGGTGTGGGGGATGAGAAAAGGGCTGCATCGCTGGAACGCTATTCTAGAGGCCCTCGTTTGGGCCCTCCTCCGCTAACCAGGGCAGCATCCAGCGACTCTCCTAGAGATGATGTTTCAAAACCAAAGGTTTTTCGGAAGAGCGCTTCATTTAGTCAAGGTGATACAGAGCCTATTCCCTTGCATCGGCGCTCAGGAGCCCCCTTAGAAATCCCCTTGGCACAGATAGAGGAGCGAAGACTTAAGGAGGCTATATCAATGTCTGCTCTGACTGACCCAATCAAGATGGACTCTCGCTCGATCTCCTCTCGAGAGCCTTCCCCCAGACCACCGACTCCAGAGGCAGTTGAGCAAGAGCTCCCTACCAAGATGGAGTATGAAGAGTCATCAACAGACAGGGACATCAAGTCTGATGAGACAATGAGTGAAAAGACCGATGGCGTGGCCACAGACAGTAATTTTGATGAAAGATCCAGCACAAGTGGTTTCTCAGAGAAGGACATGAGTATGTCAGAGGAACCAATGATGGAATCAGACCCTGTGACTCCTAGGGAGCCTTCCCCTACTCCTGTGGCTCCAAGGTTTATCCTTGAGGAGAAAATAAAAGAACATAAGCAGGAGATGTTTGAGAAAGATGAGGAGGAAAGTGACATTAACGTGGAAAATAAAGCAAGAGAAGTTATAAAGGTTAAAGAAGAAGTTATAGAGGAAGTGAGTAAGCCAGTAAAGTTGCCTGAGATGGTCATTGCAACTAGTTCAATCATGGTGGCACCTACACCGCAATATGCAAGCACCACGGCAAATATTGTGTCAACTTACGTGGGGCCTTCTGTCCCTACCCGTGTTGTACTCCCAGATGGCACATCTTCGGCATATGCTAGTATAATGCATACCATTATGGTTCCACCCCTCCAGCCCCTCACCAGTGTACCCTTGGGCCCATCTACACCCATAGAGGTTACCCCTCCTGAACCAGGGCCAGTGTCCACAATTGCACCTGCAGGCGTTCATGACGATAATTCTGGTCAGTATCCAGTGAAGGCTACGCTGTCCACTATGGAGCATCCAGCTGTCTACTCAAGGGTGGCGTCTCCCGAGCTGGTTAAGGAGCCTAGTCCAACCAAGACTTTTCCCCAACCCTACAATCAACAAGAGAACACACCAGAGGGCAATGTCCAAGATATTGCCTCTGAGGAGGTATTTGAGGCTCGTTTTAAGAAGCGTGAGTCCTCTCTCTCTCGAGGCCTCAAGCTCCTTTCCTGGTCAAAGCCAGAGGACAAACAGGCAACAATCTCTGATTCCTCCGAGTTGAGTGAAGAGATGTACCGTCCCAGGCCCATGGGTGCCCCATTGGAATTCGCACCGCGGAGACTTGAGGAGAAGTCAAAGTCAGTCCAGGACCTTCGCGAAGCTCAGAAGGACCAAAGCTTCATGAAACGGCTTTCAATGCGCTTAAAGAGGGCTCCATCAGCTGAACGTAAGGAAGAGAAGGTCGCAGAAGAGGACCCAGGTACTCCGAGACGCAGGCTCTCTTGGGCACTAGGCCGAAGAGGGTCACAAGAAAGGAAAGAAGTGGAAATGGTTAGGATGGATGGTGTTACCGAACCCCAGTTAGAGCAAGAGGCAAAAGACATTAACAAGCCCAACGAATCACCTGTCTTGGCAATGCGTAGAAAGATCGAATCGACTGTGGCTGGAATATCTATGAGGATTCGCAGCCACTCTGAGGAGAGGAGGGCAGAGCAGAAGGAGTCCAAGTCAGAGACCAAGAAGACACCTATCCTCTCCATGCTTCGACGTTCAGCATCAGAGGGTCGTGGTATGAGGAGTATGGCTGTTCCTCAGAACCAGCTGGCAACACAGTCTGGGACTGGTGCTTCTTCAGAATCTCTTGAGTCCATGTCGAGTATGAAATCAGAGGCATATACCAAGGGTGAGGCCTTTTGTGTGTTCACATTATCTTAATGGCTGCTTTCAGCATAGCTTTATAAACCCTAAAGCCAGTGTGGGCTTGCCATTCATTTTCAGAGTAGATGTGTAGATTCACAAAATAAATGCTACTTTGTGGCCCAAAAAAAAAGTATAATTGAAACATGTTTAATGTTTACAGAAATAGTAGATTTTAAAAAAAATGTTATCATTGGTGTGGCGAATGGATCAAACTGAATCAGTTTTACTAAATAGAACTTGACAACAGCACAGTTCTTGTATTACCTCTTACCACTGCTTCTATATTTATATCTTGTCACAGGTGCAGAGAGTGAGCGCCGGTCACGTTGGGATCGGTGGGGGCTGACCAGAGGAAAAAAGGATAAAACTGTATCTCAACCCGACATCCCTACTGCCATCGCCAGGGAGAATGGTTCCCTACGGTCCCGTCAATACACCAGGCTGGCTTCAGGTAGAGTTTTCCTTAGCGGGAGTTAGTAATGACCACTGTATCATTGAATGGTAGTGGAAGTGTCAACCTGTTAATGCGATGCAATCTTTGTTGCATTAATGTACGTACATGTATACATTATGCAAATACAATGCGATATTGCCCAAGTCTGGTAAAAGCTGACTAATGTGAATATCCACAAGAGTGCCAAACAAAAGGTATTGCAAGTTATTTTTCCAAAGTGGTTCATAATATTATTTTTGGTCAGATATCGATTTATACCGATTTAGATTAAACAAAGAAAAAACTGTTGTCCACACTGTTTTTTATAGCTTCACATAAATCAAATGCTTTTTTTTCTATAGACTTTCCACCCGTGTTTCACATTAAGCTTAGGGACCATGTACTGCTAGAGGGAGACCCTGTCACCCTCAGCTGTCTTCCAGCAGGGAGCCCCCACCCTCAAATCAACTGGATGAAAGGTAAGTTCACTGTATAAGGCCCTGTCTGCGGTAACTGTACTAACCAATAACTGCTAACACCAGCAGTTATGACATTGTACTCGTGATACGTCATTAATCATTTCCAATGCATATTTATGAACTGGCCATTGATTCGTTCTTGTTGGAAGAGATTCTTAGAATGAAGCAGCTAAATAAACATGGAATCGATAGCTAAACAATATGTGAGCATTTGTCAAACAGTGGTGGTGTGGAAAGGTGTAGATTCATACCATTATGAATTGTGAGGAGTGCTGTCAGATTTAGTGTTAAACCAAAAATAATCCATCCTCTAGATTACAGGGGGTGCATTATTTTGCAGAAATACCCATACTCTACTAATAATTTGTATTCAATTCGTATTTCCTCAGACAAGAATCCTCTAGAGATCGACCCAAGAATGAACATGATCACTTGTCCAGACGGCCGTCAACTGCTGATGATCATGAAGACTACCAAGAAGGACGCGGGTCTCTACGAGTGTGTGGCTACCAACCCCTTGGCTGTGGTTTCCAGTTCCTGCACGCTCTCGCTGGCACGTGAGTGAAAACGTTGTGGACACTGGGATAGTTTCACACACTGCTTAACGGTGGCCCTGTTTTGAACACACGTTAAAGTCCTAGAGCTTCTATAGTTCAAAGTGTTTTATTTGTCAAGTGCACAGTATATAACACAAGGTAATTCTAAGCAAAAAAAAATTATGACATGGCAGGCAGCAACTACGTAGAACAGAGGCAAAATAGCCACAGACAAAAATCTAAAATAGAAAAAAATAATAATAATAATAATAACTGAAATATACCTAATAATAACAGATGGGGATATGGACAGTGAGAATTGGGTTATTAAATATTTAAATATATAAAGTGCAGGAGTGCTGATGAATATGTGCATAGGATTGTGATCGACAAACGTATGAGATTTGTTGTTTAAAACCCATTTGTTTATCCTTCATTTATTTCTTGTTTTGCCACAAATTATTTTACAGAGAAATATAGACTATTGTAACTGCAACACAAACATTAGGATTTTGTGTTACACATAGGGTACAGATATGTCTCAAAATATCTTCCAGAGACAGGGGATATAGTTGAAACCTAGTTCTACAGCTCTGTGCGGTAGGCTCTAAAAGCTAAATATTATGGTTAGATGCTTATTTATGTGAGTCTGACTGAAATGCATAGTGTCAAAACGGGACTTGGAGAAATACCAGGGAATCGTTCTGTTTGACGGCCTTAACAAACATCTCTGTTTTCCCTCCCAGGTCTGCCCAGCCGGCCGGGGACCCCCGAGGTCCCTCAGCGGTACAAGAACACAGCCCTGGTTGTGTGGAGACCCTCGGACACCATGGCTCCCTGCACATACTCTCTGGAGAGGAAGGCAGAGGGTGAGGACTACACTTAACGCTTGTAGAGGTTATAAGCAGAAACACTGTGTGACATTTCATACTCTTTGACATCTCTCTTTGGCATGACTGGCTGTTGCTTTGCTGTGTAGGATAAAGGCTACTTCACCAGTAATGGTGAGATGGTAAAAGGTGTTGCTGTCCACCTTTATCCATTGCTGCATTACCGACATAAATCACAGCACAAATTGTGATGCTCTGGGAAGTACTCACACGTGACATCCTTGAGTCTTTTCAAGTAACTCACTGACTAAAAGAGCTTCTTCTTAGGTGAAAACAATTGGCTCATGGTGGCAACAGGAGTGGCTGACTGTTACTACAATGTAGTGGACCTGCCGCCGGGGGTGGCTTTCCGCTTCAGAGTGGCAAGCGTCAACAAAGCTGGTCAAGGCCCCTACAGTAACTTCTCGGACACAGTCTGCCTAGATGCCTCTGGTATGTGGGACATGCCAGCCAGACTGAATGAGTGTTTGACCTAGGTGATTGAGACTTGTTTGAAAGTGCATCGGTTGACAACACCAAAGGGTGTTAACTCCTGTAGCGATCCTAGTTATTTTGGAGTAAACCAATGGCAGACCCTTTAACGAAGTTAAAAAACGGGCATGCTCACCTTAGACATAGACAGTGTGTAAATCACAATTATTCAATGGGTATTTTGGAAATCTAGTCACTGAATATAAAATATGAAGCAGTGGTCCTACTCTAAACCTGCTACCTGTAATATCAAGTCATCCTTGTCTTTGAACAGAACCTCAGAAGTCTAGTGCTACTGTGGTGGTTAAGACCGTGCCTGCCGCCCCAGTGGTAATGATGTCCTCCATGACCTTGCCCCCCATCAAACCCAGTCCCAGTAAGGGAGCGTCCTCAGTCCAGCATCCTGCTCCCACTGCCACCACCCCTCCCTCTGTGCTGGCATCGAAGCCCGTTGTTTCCGGCAGTGTGAACCCATCCCAGCGGCCTGTCAGTCCTGTCCAGGCCCCTTCTTCAGGTCAAGCTGCCCCGGTCAAAGCCAAGTCCACGCTCAACATCAACATGGGCAAACCCCAAGCCAAATTCCCCCTTCCCCCAGTGGTCCTGCCCAAGCCACAAAGTCCCATCAACATTGCTGCCCCCAGGACTTCCCCGATTGTGATGCCGATGCCTCCTCCCATTGGAATGCCTATCTCCTCAGTGCCCATGTACACATCCGCCACCACAACATCTAACAGCCAAACCTTACCCCTGGCCTCTTCCTCCACCTCCACCACCATTACCACCACCCCTGCCTTGGTTCCTCCTCGGGCCAAGCCGGTGGTGCTGGTTTCCAGCCTGACGCCCGTGGTGGATGGAGGATCGACCTCCGGCCGGGTGACTCCCTCGGGACGCTCCACTCCCTCGGGCCGCGCCACACCAACAGGGCGGAGAACACCCATGGGGAAACCTGGTGAGGGCCCTTTACGACAAGGTGTGCCCCAGAAACCCTATACCTTCATGGATGAGAAAGCCAGGTAATACGCGCATTACAATCAACATCTGAAAAACAGAGCTCATGCAAGATTTTTACAAACAACGTACTTCACATAGAGAATGTACAACATTCCATATACAGTCGGTATTATGAAGTGCACAGCCAATATCCATTGTTGAGACACAGTATTTTTTCCCCAAACAATAAATCTAAAGCCTACCGCAAAAGTAATAGAACAGTTCCTGGTTCACTTTTATTTTTGAAAAGAAGCATTTCTTGTTGCCACAGGGGTCGTTTTGGGGTGATCCGCGAGTGCCGCGAGAACGCCACCGGCAACCTGTTCATGGCCAAGATCGTACCGTACGAAGCGGAGAACAAGCAGGCCGTGTTGCAGGAGTATGACATCCTGAAGTCCCTTCACCATGAGAAGATCATGGCCTTACACGAGGCATACGTCACGCCACGCTACCTGGTGCTCATATCTGAGTGCTGCAGTGGAAAGGAGCTGCTCTACAGCCTCATCGATCGGTAGGCTCAAACGTGCATTACTATTGCCATTGTTACTCCCAACCCAATTCCGTTTTTAATATGAGGTATTAGTAACAACACACTTTGAAAGAATTGCGCACACATTGTTTTGAATGGTCTTGCTGTCAGTGATAGACCTTCTCCACTGGATTAAAAAAGAAGATTACTGATAATGAAGATGGAAATTGTAAATTGCCCATCCTGCACCCAAGACTTGTATTCTAGCTCAAGTTCCCGTATTGTCTTGTCTGAGTCAAGTTTTCGTTATGTTTCGTTGGTGTTGTTTTTGTTGTTGTGGTTGTTGTTGTTATGTTTCTTAGCTATGTAGTTGGCAGGTACAAGCCATGGTTTGTTTGAAGCTCACCTTGTTACAAATATTCAGGAAAAGAAAATGACAAATGAAATACAACAACAAATAGTTCTATGCGGGTTCAAAGTGCTGCGTCCATCTTTGTCAACACAAGCATATGGGTTTTGTCCCAGATTCCGTTATTCCGAGGATGACGTGGTGGCTTACATCGTCCAGCTCCTCCAGGGGCTGGACTACCTCCACAGCCGCCGCATCCTGCACCTAGACATCAAGCCAGCCAACATCATGGTCACCTACATGAACGTGGTGAAGATCATCGACTTCGGCACTGCCCAGAACTTCAACCCTCTCTTCCTCAAGCAGTTTGACCCACCCGTTGGAACTTTGGAGTATATGTGTAAGGGAGATGTAATGCTTGCCTAAAGATTTGGTGTGAGAACTGAGAGAAGTTTACAGCTAATGCGTGAATCATACCTCCATTGTAACATTTTAGCTGGCAGCATATCTATACTTTACATTAACTGGATTAAATGAACAAACACAATGATCAACGAAAGCATTCCCATATAATAGTCCATCACTGATCATGACTAACAGACCATTGTTCTCCTTTCCAGCCCCTGAGATGTTAAAAGGAGATGTTGTAGGCCCTCCAGCGGACATCTGGAGTGTAGGTGTACTGACTTTCATCATGTAAGTTGCTCTCCGCAATAATGGTCCTTTGATTGCAATTGCACTGCAATCACCCCTCGTATGCTACTAGCTTTTAGACTAACCTAAAATAGGTTATCCTGACAATCTTTTCCTATTAAAATAAAATTAAAATACAATTCTAGGTTGAGTGGGAGGTCACCTTTTCTGGAGAACGATCCTCAGGAAACCGAGGCAAAGATTCAAGCAGCAAAGTTTGACCACACTAAACTCTACGAGAATGTGTCCCAAAGTGCCTCTCTCTTCCTTAAAAAGATCCTGTGTAGCTATCCTTGGTACGTGGAAAATAATTATACTTTGGATTGTAGGCATAATGTAAAGTTATAAGGCATAATGTTGCATACTTGACTACAACTCAGAAGTTAGATATTGTATACATTTTGTGAATAGTTTTTTAATTCACAATCTTAACTATTTCCAATCCACCCTTGTCTTATCCTTCCCTCAGGGCCCGACCTTCAATTAAAGACTGCTTCAATAACTCCTGGCTCCAGGACGCCTATCTCATGCGCCTGCGGAGGCAGACTCTCACCTTTACTACCACTCGCCTGAAGGACTTCCTGGCTGAACAGCAGAGCAGACGGACCGGTGTGGCCACAACCCACAAGGTCCTACTGAGGTCCTACCAGAGCTCCCCCCAGTCTTCCACCAGCCCTACCACGCCCACAACACCCACCTCAGCCTTCCTACCTGGGAGTCAATAGAGAATGGCCCAGAAGACTGAGCTGGCATCAGTGGAGTATTGAAATGGGGTCCACACTCCAAACCAAGCAAATTGTGGCGCCGAAAGATTGGCTGGGTCTTGTGATGTGTGAGCTAGTCAGACAGCATTTGGCTTGTCTTGGTAGAGACAGAGGGAAACAAAACCACAAAAGTTGAACCTGTCTGTGAAAGAGGCCTAGCCTTCGTTCAAAACCTCAAAGAGACTTTTTAAAAGCGATTACGGTCAATCATGCGATGGTTCTTTGGCAAATGTGTATTTCTCTTAATGAATGAAATACCCAATTCTGCAAAGGCTGAATGCAAGCTCAATGTTATGCACACTCTTTTTTATATTGACAAGCTCACAGATTCTTAAAATAAACTATGTTTGTTTAAGTTCAATGTTTCAAAACTATCCATCTATTTTACAGCATAAGCCTGCCAATACAAACATGTTTTGGATATAAATGTTTCATGACTATAGCTATTGTAGTACATTACCAACACTTTTTTTCTATATTCAACAAACCCCTACTTGACATGAAAGTGCTTTAAAGATATGTATATATATATATTCATATATATTCAGGAGATTTTATCTACGCAAGACAATTGACTCTGTAAGGGCTTTCTGACCAGGTCACCTTTGTCAAGGCACAAAAAAGTGTTCCTCTTCCTCAAGCCACAAGTCATGGCTGTCCTTTTAAGACACATGAGTTTTTACCTAATCAGCATTAAAGTGTCCCTCTATTTCAAGGTTCCCGTTGTCAATAATGGACAGTGACTTTGTAGAAAATGGCTAATATTCTTGCTTGCGTTAAAATATATGTTTAAACAAATAATATTTTTATTAAAAGACATAGTGAGTCTTTGCTGTTTATCTGTTAAAATGGCATGTTTGGAAATCTAATTTTGTGTCAAAAACTGTTGATAAAATATTACATAATGGACTGGACATAGATTTACTATTTTTAAGATATTACAATCTTTTTTGATTGTTTGTTGTGTAGACTGTGGATTAGGCATAATGAATACAGCCAATTTTGATTGGATTAAAATTACAGCAAAACAAAAAAAAATACAAAAAATTGAATTTTTGGTTTATGGAAATTATAACACTGTTTTGTGTATTTGGAACACATCAGAAAGAGTGATTTTAAATTGTATTGTGATATAGACTCATTATCATAATCTAAACAAAATATTGAGATCGACATGCTAACTTTTACCACACATCAGACATTCAACAAAGAGCTGAGGATCATGCTTACATTTCACACTGGTAAGGGAAAGGGTGCAATTGTGACATTTTTAAAAGACAGTGATTTGGTGCTTGCTGTTGTGTCATAAATGGCTTCTTATGACTGCATTGGTGCCTGCTTTTATGTCATACCTTTGTAAGATTAATTCCCCTACTTTTATATTGGCTGGCACAGGTTCTGTGAAATAATGTTAAGAATATAGATTCCTATAATGTTTCTCAAATGCAGTGTTTCATAGTCTGATCCTGTGTGGCCCACTTCTATTATTTTTAAGACATTTGTTCTCCTTGTTAGGCCAATTGCTGAGGAATGGACTGAAGGGCTACAGAGATCCAAGCGTTATGAAAAATATGGCAATTAAAGAGATTAAAAAAAGTGATTTTGGATCAGGAATGTATTTAAATGTCTTGTGATGGGCAGTAACTCCCAAAAAAGAAGATTTGTTTATAAAATGGACTACTGATACCACACTTTTTCTTTGGAAATACATTTAATGAATCAATGGATTGAATTTCATGTTTTTGTTTTTGTCTTGTTTGTTTATTCATTGAGTGTTCATATTTGGTGAAATCTCTGCTGTTTTTCTGTGAATCTCAAATGGAATAGGCATGACAGCTGAAGAGGCTGTGAATACAAAGAAAATACTACTTACCAATGTGTGTACACGACTGGATTTGTTATTTGAACAAAATAAATTATATTTATTTGTAGTAAGTTGAGAATTAAAGAAAGAAATTTGATGGAAATTATCTAAATAAACTTTAATACTGAATGTTTGACTGAACGCAAATTTGACTTTTACATTTACAAAGAAGCCTTAACTTTACACTGTGATTCTAAATTAAACACAGACACAGAAATTGTTATATATATATATATATATATATATATATGTATATATATACTGTATGTTTGGAAGGTATTCACAGTGCTTCACTTTTTCCACAATTTGTAATGTTTTTAGTTTTTTCCTCAAAAAACCTTTTGGTGTACGCCACACATGTACTCGCCCACTTATTGATAATATGGTGAAGGATGACTCATCTGACCATGTCAGTTTTTTCCACATATCCACAGACCAGTGCCTATGTTTTTGCACACCTGAACTCTCAAATGTGATTTTATCTTTGTAATGAGGGGTTTATGCATTTCATTGTAGACAGATTGTACTTGCTGAAACAGTCTTATCACGTCCTGAATTGAGATTCTTAGTCACCAGAGGACGAAATAATAATAATAATAATAATAATAATACATAATATTTATAAAGAGCTTTTCTGTTTTTCCTTTCATATCTCACTAACGCCCGAGGATCACAGCCATCAAATATGTGCTGTTGACCAAAATTCCCGACCCCATTTTAAGATTTATGTCTTTCTCATAGATATAAATGCAGATGTCACTTTAGTCACTTGTTCCTGTTGAAACACCTGCCAGTTTAGCAGTCTTTGAGACTGAAGCTTCTGCCATCTGCGCCCCAGCAACGAACCCTTTTTCAAAGTAATTTAGATCTTTTTCTTTTGTCATCTCGATGGAAGCATTTGCATTCATTATGTTTCTCCACTCCATTCAGATTTTTCCTTTATTTTGTTATCATGTATACATACCATTTATATACCATTTATATACATACTGTGAGGGTTGTGACGGCATCTGTCCAGTAGAGGGCGCTGCAGGGCCGTGGTGGGGAGACCTGCAGCTGACTAATCATGGATTGGCAACAGGTGTGGGGAATCTGTGATTGGTAAGCTGTGGGTTATTTATGGGTGTCTGTTTGTTTCAGTGAGGTTTGGCTGGAAAGGAGCAGGAGACGCTGGAGCAGGCTGGTCGTGTGAAACAGAAACCTGCGTGAAAGTATTGCTAAAACGTAATAAAGAGAGGTTAACCCATATCAAGACTGACTGTGTCCGTGCCCCACTTTGGGCGCCAATTGTGAGATAACACAAACGTTGGGCACAGACACAGTCAGTCTTGATACGGGATACTTCTACTGGACAGATGCCGTCACAACCCTCACATGTACATATATTAATAAATATACAATGAGAGAACTTTTGCTTAAAATGGCAAACTTAAAAAAAAAATTGAGATGAGTCACTATTTTCGGGCTATGTTGATCTCACACCAACAAACCACATTTACAACTTATTATCTACTGTAGAAGCTATGCCTCTTAGTGAAGACTCCCATACCAAGACCAAAACGAGACCCTCTTGTGTGCAAGTACATTCACTAGGGAGACACTCATATTTCAGCATCAAAACTTTGCTCTGCTATTAGCTAATTGGTGTTCTCTCTGGGATTTTGAGAAGAAGGCTATGTAAGGAAGAGCATACCCCCCGGTAGCATTTATTTTAATCTTTTATCAGTTTCACCACACCAAGCCTCTTCTCACATGAAGATCCAAATAAGGATACATTCCATATAGGAATGCAAAGTGCTCCATCTGCTTAGTTCCTCAAGGGTCCCAGATGGCCTTGTGGACCCTAGATATAAAGGCAGATGCAGCTTAGTGGACTGACTACTGAGTGAAAATAATTTTCCAAGAGGAGCTCCACGGTAAGCTTGTTAGATATAGTTTCCAACAATTACTTCATACAGGATCGATGCAACTGATAGGAGAAAATGTATTGAGTGTAAACAAACAGAGGTCAGGTTGACAGCAAGTGTTGTGTCGTCCCACACTGACCAGATGTCCAAGGTAAACGCTGCTCCGCCTCCAGGGTGCGCTCTGGACCTCAACGATCCACAGCTCCAGGAGGCTGCCATTCGAATCCAGGCCTCATATCGCGGACACAGGTATTTATGCATTCTCTCAACCCCATGACTACTCTCTGTTTCCATAGATACTCCACATACACCATACAATATGTATTTCTATTCATAACCAGTGTTTTGCTAGTTATTGGAAATATTAATTTAGTTAGTTTCTCATTAGAACCTTTTAGACTATTATCTTCAGATCAGTAAAGATATGCTGTATTCAATATTTAAAGGTACAGCTTTAGAGTTTAGAACTGGAATGACAGCCTAAGATATACTATTAGATATATAACATTATAAAATAGATTTACATTTTTATGGCTTCAAACAAATAAACCAGGGGATTTGCTGACTCACACCATGTCTCATTCTCTGTATTTTTTTAACTTCATGCCACGAAGATCGCGAAAGGAGATGAGAGAGAAAGGTCCACCCAGGATCCTGCAGGAGTTGCAAGACGTGATACTTATGGAAGGTAGTGCAGCTAAGCTGGAGTGCCGGGTCAGTGCTTTTCCTGACCCTTTCATTGTCTGGTCTAAAGATGGCAAGGAGCTCAAGGACGGGCCCAAGTATCGCTACGTATTTGAAGACCCGGATGTGGTGGCCCTAGTGGTCCGAGACGGGGTGCTGGCAGACCTGGGAAAATATACTGTCACAATCAAGAACCCCTTTGGACATACAACTGGATCAGCTTCCATTCTTGTGGAGGGTGTGTACATTATACTGGTGACTTGGCATGTTTACAGATAGGGAAATAACACATTTGACACTTAAATAAAAAATAAAAAAACACAACAGCTAGTACCGTTCTTGGGGCAGTGCAGGCCACAAACACCAAACAGCACAGACATTTACAAATACTATTGTGTATATATAAAAGGTTGACCTAGCTAATGAAGATGGTGGCTTGTGCTTCCCCAGTCCCTGCCAAGGTTTTCAAAGGTCCAGACAACGTCAAGGCTAAGAGGGGCACAACTGTGATACTCAAGGCTGAGATCAAAGGAGAACCTCCTCCAGATGTTGGATGGCTCAAAGATGGGGAGGACATAGAGGAGGATGACAGGTACCTCACCAGAACACCTTCAAATTTTACACACTTGGTTTGGCCAGCGAGTTTGTTTTGTACAGGTTTTAATAAAATTAGTATTGACTTAACGATACACAACAGGAAATTATCTCTTTGTTGCAAAAGACAGAAAACTGTCATTGGGTTGTATCAAACATTTAGACACTTTTTAAAATACCATGAAATACAGCTATTTGCCTACACATTTGTACTTGTACTTTGTACTGTTTGTACAAAACAAAAATATTTGCTCTTTTATTGTTGTTAAAATGTAACTGATATGGCTTCTATCTATTTTTTTTCCAGAGTATTTTATGATATTGGGGACACAAACACAATTCTGACAATCAAAAATGCAAAGCTATCGGATTTGGGAAAGTATGAGGTGTTTGTGGAAAACAATTTTGGCACAGACCAGTCTTTTGCTCGAGTGGACATCCTATAATACAGTCGTCAAACCTCTTGAACTTCACCTTAGTGTTCTTGTTTGTATCTTTATGTTAAGTCTTCAACTCTAATAACATGGTAAAGCATTTATTATATATATTTTAATGCTTTGATAATGGTAATGTGTCCATGTATAACTTAAACAATAGTTTAAATTGAAATTTACACTTTGTATGACTGTGTTAGTTTCAATGTCTCTTTGAACTATTGCCTGTTGTTAATGCAGTTGAAAGTTCTAGCAATGGCTATAAGACACTATCAGAGGTACTAGGGGTGATCATTTAAATATTTTGATATGTAGTGCTTATTTCAGTAATATAGCACCACATACAATACAAACATGTTACATGTAATACAATTAGGCTTAATTCATAGAAGTAAAGCAATGTGATCTGCATGAATCAAAACACATGCTCTGGGATTTAAGAAAAAAGCTGAAAACCTTTTACTCCTTCCATTGTTTGTATAATGAAATACATATATGTGGTTGTTTCCTTATTTCAAAGATCATTCTATTCACATACCAATGTGAAACACATCTAAGCAGATTGTTAGACCAGTTGGTGCGCAGGGTTCACCACAGTGCCACTCCCAGGGGCCACCCCAGGCCCAGGTGACTTGCTCCAGGGTTCAGCAGCTGTGGTTGATTAGCAGTAACACTATTTTAATATCGATCAGAGCCCAAGAAAACCAATGTACCAACCTGCCAACTATCAACTTAGCCCCGAAATATGTTGGGCTTGTTACTTTCTAAAAAAACCTTAACCTACTTATTACAATGCAGGAGCAGTAATACTGAAGACCTTTTTTGGGAGAGAGGGGGTTGGTATTTGGTATTTTTGGCTTTGCCAACGAATTTATCCTTGCTGTTCTGTTTTAACAGTTTTTCATATAATTGCTGTCTGTTTTTTTCCTGCTAAAAACTGTTCACTTGTTTCCAACTTTGACCAAACCAGCAAATGTGTGCGAGAGTGTACGTGTGGGGGTGGGGTGTGGGGGGTAGGGGGGCTGTGGTGGCACCTGTGACTTAGGTCATCCTGTTGACAATGATTTTTTACAATTACTTCTGCACTACATTCAGAACCTTGTGAAACAGAACTGACTGTGTCGAAACGCAGAACCACTATTTTCACAGCTACAGTGGACCGTCTGAGGTTTGGTAACGCCACAGTCTTTGTTGCTTCAGTCATTGTCATGCCACGATCCCTGACAAGGTTTGAATGTGTTGCTCTGATGCTTTTGGACTTCTTTGCCTTTGCTGCCACTGCACTGCTACGTGACATAGTACTTTACCATGTCCCCTCACACTCTCAAATGAGGCGCATTGTCACCTCTAAAACAAGGCCTGCAGCTACCGATCAGACGAGGGCCTTGTCTGTCTGGTTCACCGCCACATCCTCTTTTTTATTCTGTTGTTTTGTGATTAAAGTTGTGTGATAACACATTTAGCAACAAGACAGCCATTTGGTATACTGTTAAGTCGCTAGTACAGTCCTTAAATATTGAAGTGTAAAATACTTGACACATGTTTCAACATGACTCAAATAATTCTGTCAAAGGATTGGTAGAGAAAAACAGAAATGCATTTGCTGTATGAGACAAAATAAAAAACATATATATATCAAATATATCTAAAGCTACAAATGATCAAACCTCTTGGCTGTTGTCGTGTTGTGAAATGCAGAACCCTCAACCCTTCTTAAAAACAGAATATATAAATGACAACAACAAAAAACATACATAAAAAAATAGGCAAACCTATATCAAATTTTTTTACAATACAAAATTAACAATTCACTACAATGTTAAAGTTTCAACCAAAACAACAACGCTCTTCAACTCCTAAATCCTCCAGTAAAAGTTTAAATTTAACAGGCAGCTCTTGTAGAAATTCTGGTTCCACTTATCCAATGCAAAAAAACTGAAATATGATTTATCAAGTTCTGTGTTCACTTTGTAGCTTTCAAAAGAGATATAGTCTTGTTAGCATGTCCTATTAGTACTGGATTTGTGTCCAAACAATGAGGTAAGGAACTTAGGTAAATTGCATCAAAGTACTTAAAAATTGTTTGGGCTGCACGCATTTACACAATATCGCCGAACCATGACTGACTAGTGAGTAGATTTTACAATTGTCTTTACATTTTCAAGTGCAAAAGCATGAACCTTATTCTATATAAAGTCTCATCCTCATCTTCTTTGTGAGTTCAAGCACATGCTTCTTAAGTGATTACTTTTCACCAGGTGAAATTCCCAAGTGTTTGTAAACTGCAACATGCTCAATTTGGAGAAAATGTTATTTGCCTTTTAATCAAACCATTGGCCCTTGAGAAAAGCATATATTTCGTTTTTTAATCATTAAGTTATTTTTTGATTTTTAAGAAAAATACTCCAATGATTCATTTATTAATTGATTGGGCAATATTCCATAGATTAGTAGACCACTGCATACTGGATCTTGCAAACTTGCAGTACACGCAGTACCACCACAAGACAACACTCAGTAGTCATGTAAACGTGTGGTACACAGTACACCCAATCAGCGGCAAGTCACATGTAATGCAGACTAATCTATAAATCCTTTTTCCAAATTTAAGACAATTTTACTTTGAAACTCAAATAGTCACACCTCTACTTTTTCCTTTTAGCCCATCTGTGGCTTTACATCACCATGGATATTAATTACTGCTCCTTGTACACCTCACACACTCACTGTGTTACAGTTATATTGTCACACAATGCCAGTGGATTGGGGTCCATGTCAGATAATTGACAACGCACACATTTTGTATAGAAAATTGTGATGAACATACATTATTACCAAGGTGATTGAAATTCAATCTATAATCACATTGCAGTAAACAAGGTAACATGTAAAAGGGCATGCTCTCTATGATGTTTTCTTGTTGTGCAGCTAAATTAATTTAGGTCATGTCAGACACTACTTATCTTTAGACATTTCTTGTTCAAAAAGAACTTGTGTAAACCTCCTACACATGTTGAGTGGAGCATTTGTTCCCATCATGAACACAACGTGAGCCATACTAACACAGCAATATTAGACGGTCTTAGTACTGTTGCCGTGTCTTGTCTCTCCTTTATTTGTTCCTTGCAAACCACGCATTGTATGATGTCGTGGCTATAACCCGATTCCTTTCTCAAAGACCTACGACTGTCACGCTCGTGACCAGGAATAATCAAACAGGCAACGGAGAGACGCGAAGGCAGTAGTAAAGATAAATCCAGTTTAATAACGATAGCTCACAGAATAAACTGTATGATTTTTTCCTTTTACATGTCTGCTAATTCAAGCTTCTCATCTAGATATTTTTGCAGTTCTTGAAAGCAATCTTGATCTTCCCTATCTTCACACAAGTCATAAAACTTGGCAGGAATTTCTGTGTCAGCTTGAATAGCCACAGCAGCCACAGAGTTAGTTGCACACTTCTTTATCATTGCCTTAAAACATGTAATACAGCAAATCAAAAACAAACAAATTAATAGAAGTGTTGCAATAACAGGAAGAATAAACTGTATGATTTTTGTTCCCCAGGATCCAAATACATTA